>PVIH01013209.1:29797-59656 GCA_004025045.1 Sigmodon hispidus
ACACACACACACACACACACACACACACGCACACACACGATGTAGAAGTGAGCAGGAGGGGGACTCCAGAAGAAGGATTCCAGAGATAGGGGGTGAGAAAGAAGAATGGGGTGAAAATGGCTGAAATTAAGAAAACAAAACAAAACTTCTCCAGTCCAGTCCCTTTCCACAGAAAATGTCATTAAGTTACTCTGGCCTCAGCTTCACAGTGATGGACATAAATTCAGAGATTTCAGGGTCCTGTGTGGATGTAGATTATTGTCCTAAAAACTGCCACAGTGTCAGATGCAGTTCCCCTTGTTCCCAAGCTCTCTGCATCCCCCGCCCATGGGATTGCTAATCTGATTTTCCTCTTTGCAACAGGACATCAAATAGTTAACATATGGCCCATCGTCTTTGATTTATGAAGTGGCCGGTTGGACCAGGAAACACAACAGAGACAGCCCTTCTCCCTGGCAGGGGGAGACCCCAGAGAGCAGTCATTTTTTTGCATAAATGTGAGGCAGCAGCCATGGGGCCTCAGTGGCATTGGAGAGTCCACCCTTGGAGCCCGTCCAGGAGGCCATGCTGGCCTGCGTTCACTCTCATTCTGTGTAGGCACAGAGGCAGCTTTGTCATCTGGCCCCTGTGGTCCTCCCAGCCCTGAGACCTCAGCTTTCCACCCTTTGCCCCCAGAGCTGAAGTGCAGCCCTGCCCCGGTCACCACTAAGCGTTTCCTTTCAGCGGCTGCCAATCTATCAGGATTCAGCTACCGCTGCGAACCCATCAGCTCCATAGAAGGAAAAAAGGAACCCCTCGCCACAGCAATTATTTATCCTGGCCTGAACTTCAGGTGACCTTTCCGTTCCAGAGAAGTTGCATTTGGAAGCACCTTGGTGGGCAGGATTCTTTTTAACACCCCCTTTCCATTCTCCTTTTCACAAACACATGGACAAATGCAAATTTTTCTTTTCCAGAAAGATCTTTGGGTGGTCCATACATTGTGACAAAGGTACAGCACTGACTTGGTGAGAGAATAAACCTCACCACTCTCTACCATGCCCCCCATCACAACCCTGTTGCCTGTCACCTGTCACCTGTGACCCTGTGACCTCCCCAGAGATGGTTCAGAAAGACCCCAGACTCACATAAGAATGTCAACATTGGCTGTTCTATGCCAGAGGATCCACTGTGACCCTATGTGATGCAATATCCTAAACTCAGAGAGTGTGTGTCCCTGGGTGGGAGGAAAATCCAGGCCCTAATAAGGGCTCTGCAGGGTATAACTCCCTGTGTAAATTTAAAGTGAGCCGAGGGACATCATTATATAAATCTCATCATGAGACAATATACTTTTTATTTGTTTGAATTTTATTTGTATTGGTAAAACTGACCTGAAACTGACACAAGTTTATTAGAAAAAGGGACTCCGTAAAAGCGAGTGGGCTGGTCCTCTTATTTAAGATGGATGTGCCAACTTCTAGTATGATTAGAGAAATGGATAACTCACTAACATCTGTGCAAACTACAATAAAAAGGGATTTAGTGTTACCCCAAGGAAGGCAAGAGAGGCTGTCTGTCCATTAAACGCTTTATTACAGTGCCAGCAGCTTTTCTCTAATTCAGTTATTCCTGCTCTGCGTTCAGCACTCGGCCTGCCTGTCAACCCAGCAGACAGTGCTCGGGGCTGGGAGGTTCTGTGCAAGGTAGGTGACAATCAAATGAGAAGAGAGGGCCACCTGACCCTCGTGAAGGATTAACTACAGAAAGTGAGTGTGATCATGTCGCACCATCACTTAGAATTTTCACAGTCAATTTCTGAAAATATGAGATAAGTTCTTAAAGAGACAGTTGTGTCAGGAGCTCCCACGGCTGGTGACAGGAGAGATGAAGGAGTGGACCTGCTGGGGAGCTACTCTTCTGCCGAGTGGGAATGGGCGGAATCTGTGCATGCCCTTACAGGAAGTAGGAATCATGGACAATACACTCTAACTAGACTTTATGACTGGAGGGTCAAAGATGGAAGAGAGGCATCCTGGGGACCTCAATGCCTTTTCTCTTTCCTGTGTAACCTAGCACCCAGACTCACTTGGGGACAGCTGGATGGATAGTGTGACCCTTTCAGGAGAGTATCGAACTCCATCTGGGTCAGCTGCCTGAGGAGTTTGAACCCACTTGCTAACTGGAATCCTTTCCAGTCCTTCCCACCTTAACATCAGCTGTCCTTATCACTAGTTGTACAGAAGATACCTCCTAAGTGCACACTAGAATCCAGGCCCACAAAAACTCACAACCTGAGGGTTTATTAGCAGGTCACAATTCAAAAATGCATTATAAAATGAGGCACACCTGTAATCTCAGCATTCAGGAGACAGAGGTGAGAGGATAGTGAGCAGGTTTGGTTTGCTCAGAGAAAGCTGTTCTCAATAAACTAACAAAAATGTACTCCAGGGGCCAGATGTAACTCAAGGGCAGAGTTCTTGCTTATTATCACGCATATCACGCACAAGGAACCCAGTTTGTTCTCTGTCCCTGGGGATCAGTTCCAGGTTCCCCATCATACCCAAATGCCTTGAGGCTCAAATTTTTTATACAGAATAGCAGAACATTTATATGTAATCCATATGCATCTATGTATCCATATGTATCCCATAGATTAGATAATATCTCACATCTAATGCAATGTGAACTCCTGGGAATTGGTTGTTACACTATGCTGTTTATGGAACCATGACAAGGAAAAGATATGTGAACATACACAAAAACAAGCACAAAAATAGCAATATTCACCTTTGTATATTTCTTATTAAAATTGATCGTGTGTGTGTGTGTGTGTGTGTGTGTGTGTGTGTGTGTGTGTGTGTTTATGCATTCATGCCTACATACATGCTCAGGATTGAATTATCTCTGTGTACCATGTATGCTCTGAAGTTAAACTCAAGACTTGGTGGCAGGAATCTATATCTATTAAGTCATCTGGTAGAGCTCTGGTTTGTTTTTTTAATATTTCTGATCTGCAGTTAGGTAAACCTACGTATGCAAACCCCATAGGTGAATAAAGACAAGTGCTTGGGCCCAGCATCAATACCACTGAAATCTATATTTCCAAGTCAAGGAATAGTAAGTGGGGATTCAAAGAAGCAGGACACATTCTAGGGCCAAAGACAAGTCACTTTGTCATGTGTAGAAAGGAGATCATTCTGGAAAGTGGGGCAAGCTCTACCAGAGCAAACCCTCTGCTCTGAAGTGGAGGAGCTGGGAGCAGAGCCACACCTCCATCTCCCACCCACAAAAATCAAGTAGGAGCTTCTTGAGAAGCTGGTCTGGTAAAGGAATTTAGCCCTTTGTCTCTATGTATTTAAATCTGAGGAGAAACTGCAAACCTGTGGGCTTGGTTCTGCTGAAGTAATTTAGCATCTGCTGCCACACGAAACTAATTGAAACAATTCATTATCAAATTTACTGATCTGTTCAAATGATTTTGTATTTCTCTGTGAAAATCACCTTCTGCTTTAGCTAACCTAGAGAAAATTCTCTTCAATTCTGAGACTTTGGAGGGACCTATACAGGACCCCTCTCAGGTGTCCTTGTAAAGATGGTGTAAGGAAGGTCTGGGGGCAGGGACTAGATGTAGCTCCAGACTCTTGAAAGATGAGCAGAACTTGAACACAGGCTGTAGAAATGACAGGTCTGGTTCTGAGAGTGTGTGCGCCACTGACTCTCTAGTGCATTCCTGAAAGCTAGGACCAAGAAGATGCCTTGAGGAGGGGTGTTTAAAAAAAAAGAAAACTAAACATTAAAAAAATATTAAAGATTAGAAAACAAGAGAAAGGGATCAGGAAGAAGGGAAAATGGTAAGCTTGTTCACATGTTCTACATTTGTATCTGTTCAGAAGCAGTCTGCTAAGATGTACGTCTTTGTCACAAAGCAGTCATTAAAAACACCTTGGAAAATTGGGGGCTTTGGTTAGAATCAGGGCTGAAGTTGCAACTGAATTCATGGCACTTTTCAAGACCAATGGCATTTTGGTTCCAAGGTAAGGTTGCTCATATAAATGGTCCCCTGTCTCTCCCTTAGAGCACATGGGCATTTCCCCTCTACTTTTAAGTAACTGATTTGTAAGTCACTAAAATGTAAGTCACATATGCATGAAGTCACATTGGAGTCCACAGTGTGTTTCTAAAGAGCCCTTTTCTAACTGAGTAAAGAAGCCAAGAGTGGGAGGGGTAGGCAAGGGCCCACGAATAAACGTACAAATAATTAGATTAGAGGAGCCGCCTTTTCACAGGGGTGGGGAAGGATGGGACATAATTGATATAATTGATCTAGGGTTCTCTCTTCCTTCTCTCACTGCAGTAATTTTTATGCATGTCATTGTTGCTGTTATTATCCGGGATCTGATCTTGTGTGGTTGATAATGCAGACTAGATATGAATGCGCGTACGCAGCAACCAATCACAAATCTATAGTGTCTATTTCTGCATCACCAGGTGCTATCTCATGGGAAATATCCTCTTTTTTGGCAGGCACACTGAGCGCTGCATTATCTGTCATTTTCATTAGATTCAAGCTACAGCTGAGCCAAAAAGGCTTAGTTCTAGCATATGTGCTCAAAATGGCCGAGCTGCGATTGTCCAAATTCACCCTTTCGGGACCACGTTCACTCCACAGCCCAATCTCAAGATTGGAAGGAAGTGAGCAGAGCACCTGAATTCCATTTGGAAAATGGTAAACGGCAGGAGCTGCTGAGATTGGGTCTCATTATGAAGATCACTTCAAAGGGTGGGGGAGACACTGCTTCTCCCAGCAGCCTCACAGCTCTGCAGCCCACCTGAGAGAAGACAGGTGTACTCAGCCCAGATTTTGATGCTTCTTAACAATGGAAATCCTTCTTAGATAAAACTATCAATAAGCAGGATCTCCTGACGGGGGGGGTCCCCAAATCTTGCTCTGGGCCACACCAACTTGAATCTTTCCAGGGTGGTTCTGTGCAGCCCAAACTACCATTACATAACATTGGTGACATCAAACCTAGAGACTCTTGAGGATGATGTAAGTCAACTGTAGTAATCTGTCTCCACACAATATCTATTTTACAATCTCAGTACCTCATCCAAGGATGTCACAACTACAGACTATAAAATGAGACTCCAAAAGATATAAGCACAAAATCCATTGTCTGTGGTGATTGAAAATTGGTTGTTGGCTAGGGCTAGAAAGGATTGATACTCTACCTACAGAAGTCGTTAATAATGCAAGAAGACATTGAAAACCAAGGAGAAAATGGAGAAATGAACCCCCTACCAATGAGAATGGAAAATGAGATGGACATCTGAAAGATATGCTCCTGCAGATCTTTAAAATCTTGAGCACAAAATAATTCAGAAATTTTTATTCAAAATCTGTATTTCAATGACCAGTAGGCGGGGCCTCAGAGATATTTGCATACACATGTTTGCATTATCAACATTATTGACAAAGATAGACGGTAGAAACACCTTTAGGGTTTTCCATAGAAAAAGAGATAAGCAAAAAGAATGGAGGCTTCCCTGGAGATTCAACTGGCTTAAAATGTATTCAGACCCATCATCCCCTCAAAACAAATGAATGAATAAGGTTTGGTGTTTTATAGCAAAGTCAAATGGAAAAGGAGTCAGAAAAATTTTATTATAAAGGAAGCACCCTAAGGATAACAGGTGGTTATGGCTACAGAACTGTCAGTTCTCTCAACATGTCTGAGCTGTACTCTTAAAATGGTTAAAATGATAGCTATGAAGGCTGCAGAGATGGTTCAGTGGATAGGAGCACAAACAGCTCTTGCAGAGGACCTGGTCTAGTTCCCAGCACCACATTACAGCTCATAAACCACCTATAACTCCAGCTCCAGTGGATTTAACACCCTCTTCTGGCCTCAGAGGTTATCTCCTCACATGTGATACACATAAACTCCTGCAGGCACACATAAGCACAAATAGATTAATTGATAAATGAATCTTTTAAACATGATAACTTTTATATGTATTTCATTATAATTTTCCCAATGAGTTTGTGATTCTTCCAGGATACACAGCCTTCTGAGTCTCCATGGTCCGTGCTGCTGGGGGGGGAGGGTGAGTTCTTTAAAAAAAAATAACTACACAATGTTACAAAATCAGAGGAAACACCTAGCATGTGTACATGATAATGCCTGCTGATCCAGAGTCATCTTAAGTTTCTATGACATATTGGAAACTCCTTAAGTAATCATGGCAGAAATCTTCTCTGGGGAGAAATCTGCTGATGATATTGTCAACCTTGACCCTTACGAGTCTGTGCCAGCAATCAGCCGTTGTCTCAATCGCAGTGTTACCTCCTCAATGGCAAGTAAACAAGACGAGAAAGGGGCATGGATGCTGCACAACTTGAGCCCTTGGGGTTTCAGAATACGGAGATCAGCAAGGTGACCAGCATCAGATAGGGGCGAGGTGACAGTGTTGTATTTGACACCTTGGGCTTCTATTGAAAATACCACAGACTGGCAGAACACTAACTGGTTCCATTAGAGTTTTGAAACTGGTAATCTGAGATCACAGTAGTTGTGAGCTTGGGTTCTGGAGAGGGTTCACTCTCAGTTTGCAGACGCGGTCTTCTGTTTTCTCATCCTAAGGGCAAAGAGACAGCGTTCTGGTGGTTCTCTCCTTTCTTATACAGTCCCTGGTTCTGTCTTTGTATCTGACCTTAGTCACCTTGTGGAGGTGTTACTTCCAAATATTGTCACACTACAGATGCAATGCTGACCTAGAGTTTTGGAATGGGACACATTCATTCAGTCTGTTATTTATCTTCATAGAACCATTCCTTCTGTGGCTGGAGATCATATACTACACCCACTCTGCTATGGGACACCGTGACTTTTCAAGTCATGCATCCCCCTTAAATAATCAACACATCTCTGTCCCTCTTTTCCCTTTCTTGCTGTCTCTGCTTTGCGCCCACCTTGATTTGAGCTGCTTTTCTCAGCTATGTGCTCTCCATCATGATGGACCAACACTCTGGAGACATGGACCGAATGCATCCTTCATTTCTGAAGCTGTTCATGTCAGGTATGTAATCACAGGCATGCAAAGTCTGGTTCATAAAGCCCTCTGCCCAACTGGACTTCAAAGATGGGTTTGCAGATAGAACTGTGACAGTGACCTGTGGGATATTGGTTTCACAGCATTCTTCTCTGGGAGTTCTGTTGCCCATTAATTGTAGTGTGTTTGGAAACAAAATTTAAAAAAATTATCAAAAGGGTGTTTTTTTTTATATTTTCTGTCAATTATCCCCCTATGAATGGAAATAAGGTAAGCCCATCTGAAAACATTTGAGTGAGAGAATATACAAACAA
This sequence comes from Sigmodon hispidus, assembly GCA_004025045.1. Lineage (NCBI taxonomy): Eukaryota > Metazoa > Chordata > Mammalia > Rodentia > Cricetidae > Sigmodon > Sigmodon hispidus. The sequence continues at coordinate 37,147 of PVIH01013209.1, forward strand.
ACTTCCAAAGTGTCTTTCAGCAAGTGAGGCTGAAGTTATTGAATATGCAAATTGCCTTATTAAAAGAAGAATGATGTCTTTTTCGGCAATCAGGTTAATTACAGTGAAGTCTTTCGACGGAGAAATCCACTTGTTCCTCTGAGTACAGATTCTTTAGAAAGGGAATTTAGGTGTAACACATTGAAATTAGAAAATTTGCACTTGGTAAGAAAAAGTTCTTGTAAAAATGGTCCATGAAAAACGTTAGGAAGGTGAGAAGGAGGAGAGGGATCAGTGATATGGACATCAGGCTCACAAGCTCTGTTTGGGGCTGAGTGAGATCCAGTCTGTCTATGCATTTTTATGTTCTAAAACTCAGATACACTTGAGTGGGCAAGAGTATGGATCAGTGATATGGTACTTGGCCAAAATCCCCCAGTGAGGGGTTGGGATGTTGCTCAGTGGTTAGAGCCCCTGCCTAGGATTCCACAAGTGAGGGGCTAATATGTGGCTCAGTGGAAGAGCATATGTCTAGAATCACCCAATGAGGGAATGGAGTGTGGCTTGGTGGTAGAGCCCCTGCCTAGGATTGCCTAATGACTAATTAAGGGTGTAACTCAGTAGTTGAGCACTTACATAGAATTCTTAAGTCCATGATTCCAACCCCAGCACTACTTTCAAAAAGATGGAATCCTCCCTGGCAGGTGCCAATCCCAACTACACACTGCTTTACAAGGAAGATGTGGGCTTGGTGAGCAGAGTCTACATATGTTGAAGCTGAAATTAACATAGCTCACTTATTTAGTAAACTCTCTTGGAGTCTTGTCCATTCTTTCTCAGGTCTTAATTATTTCAAGTTCTATTTACCATTTGTCAAAATCTTTCCTTTGTGAGATTAGATATCAGAGGACCTTTGCAGAGCACTGATGAGTAAAGACTCAGGTCTAAGTTGCCAGGACACCTGCTCACATTAATGGACACAGTGTGTCCAGATGCCCTGTGGTCAAAATCTCATGGAAACAGTTTGGGGTCATATCTAAAAGGTACACACATCCAGAGCACCTACTTAACTCTCAGCTCCTTGAAAACCATGGTAGCACTGGTGGAGCAAGGTTTATGGATAGGGTTGGAAGTCTTTCATAGCTAGATCCTGGCTACCTAGGTGCCAAGCAACCACAGGCAAGTTGTCTACTCTCTCTGTGCCTCAATTTCACATCTCTAAGAAGAAGGTGATAATATTGTTTCCTTAAAGATGGCCTTGGTAGTTCACAGAGAATGTTTAAGCGATTTAGGGTGATACAGGTGTCCAGGGAGCACTCAGTTAATGCAGCTAGCAGAGGTAGCGGTAGCAGAGTTCTAAATCTGCGTATATTCTGATATATTGAGAGGGCAAGGTAATGTGAGTGAGGAGAGGATATTATGGTTTGTATAGGGAGTGTCTCCACAGAGTCTGTGGGTGATGAAGACTCGGATCTCACCTGGTAGTGCTTCTGATAGGCGACTAGGTCTGGATAGTGATGTCACTAACTCCATCAGTGCATGAGTGTATAGAGGAATCTGCTAGGACAATGCCTGTTTATAGGTCAAAGTCACTGAGAAAATGAGTTTGACGAATATATATTGCTTTGTCACTTCCTATCTGGCTTTTCTTTGCCACAGCCTACCACCAGGAAGCTTCTGCCTCACAATAGGCCTAACAGCAGCCAAAACTCTTGAGCCCCTGGAGCCGTGAGGGAAGAAAGTCTTTTATAAGTTGGTTTACCAGGTCTTCATTTGCAGCAAAGGGAAACGGATATAAGGGAAAGAACCTGAAGGAGCTGGAAAACTGTAGAGGGGAGACATAAAAAGGGGGGCTGGGAAAGACTAGGGGTGCAAGATGACTGGAGGGCTCAGACTTGTCAGGAAAAAACAGAATCCACCTCTGACACTCTGGCTCGTGTACACAAATACTGCCTCGTGCTTTTAATTTGGAGCAGGACAAGCCTGGCCTGGTGGATCTGACTGTAGATCAAGGTAACAAAGCAGAGCCCAAAGCATGGTCAGTCCCCAGCTGGACTTCCTCATAAATATGAGGAACAACAGGGATGCAAGTCAGCCTATGGTCTCACCTGACCCTTGCAGTGGACACAGTTCATCACAACTGGGCCAGGTGGCCCCAAGAAACCCAGAGACAGATACAGGGTTAACTCCAACACCACCTCAGCCCTGAAATCTTTTATTCATATTCCCATTGGCACAAAAAATTTTGTTTGGTTAATCAGTTTTTGTTGTGATGATAGGGTGCTGTCTATAAGTGTCCCCAACACTGTGAAGATAAAGGTCTCTGTGTTGCATGACTTAAAAAAATCACCTCTTCCTGATTGTCACATGGCATCAAGCACATCGGCTAGAGCAGTTGCTTTGGAGATTCTGTTTGCATTGTGCTCCTCTGAAAAGCAGGTCCCATGAGCTGAGTATGTCATCAAGGTTGAGTTGGTGTCACAGAGCCTAGCACATTAACTATGTCCCTCCCTGAGAAGGTCATCAGGAAAGCGAACACATTCAAAAAGGAACCTGAGTGCTTAGGAGAATGAAGAAGAACAGAAGTGAGGACACTGAGCCTTGGCGGCCATGGCCATGCATCTGCTGTCTGTCCTACTGCGTCAGGGTGGCTAATCAAATACCCATGTGCCCCACACTGAGAGCAGACAGTCGTTAGCATTTTTAATTTCCCCCAACGCTGAGGGAATGAGTCTTTATGAGACTCTGAGTCCACAGTCACACTCAGGGAAGCTTCAGTCTGAAAATCTAGAGGACAGAGATGCAGGTGCCCCACTAAAAAAAACAAAAACAAAAACAAACAAACAAAAAAAACATGAGCAAGGGTCCATTGGGAATGAGGAAGAAGAAGGTAGCTATGAGGGGCGCGAGGGACGTTCTCTTCAGGGTGAAAAACATAGAGTCAATACACCATTCATCAACTCACACAGGCTGTGTGTAACAAGAGCTGACTCTCCAGGCAGTTGACATGGGCAAGTGAGTCTCAGAGGTAACAATAACTCAACCTAGGGAACAGGTAGAAGAGAAGTCTGCTTGCATCTACCTCTTGGAATTCTCTAAATTGCTGCAGGCATAAAGAGAAGTAAGGTGGGACAGGGGGTTAGGGACAACCATATCTGTCAGCATCAGTGGCCAGATTGTCACTCTTAAAGGTGACCTTGGAACATGGAATCTAAGAAGGACTCACAGTGAGAAGCAACAATGAAAAGTGGAAGATGCAGGAGCTAGAGAGATCCCTTAGTGGGCAAAGATGTGGACTGCTCCTGCAGAGGAGCCAAGTTCAATTCCCATGACACACACCAAGGAGCTCCCCGGGATCTGTTGTCCTCTTCTGGACTCATCAGGCACCTGCACTCACATGCAATCTACAAACCCATACTTAGATGCACCTATATACACAATTCACAAATAATAAAATCTTTTTTAAAAATAGATGGCTCACAGAGACACTCCAAAAAAGCACACCCAATGCTATCATCGGTGAACAAACAAGAAATGGTCCAATCCTGATAATAACCAGTGAAATGCCCCTGAGACCATGACCAGACAGCCCCAGACAAAATGACAAGAACAAGGATGCAGGATGCAGCATGCAGGCTAAGGCCCTGGACCACAGGAGCTCTCGGGTCCTGCTGGTGACAGTAGGGATTGGAGCAATCAGTTTGCAAATGCATTTGACAGCGTCTACATTGAACACCCTCCACCCTTCAGAAATAAACCCAGCAAAAGCAAGTGCACATGCCACCAGCAGTACCGTATATAATTGCCCCAATCTGGGAGCCATCCCAACGTCCGTCACCACGAGAATGGATAAATGGACCATGGAGCACTTCACGTGACAGATCACTGTAGGCGTGCTATGCCTTGATTTAAACATTTCTAAAAATGACTTGGTTTGGGGAAAGTAGGAGGCATGCAGCCCTTCTGCTCCCCATTGCTGGAGATGGTGCTGTCAGTGTCAGTAATGAGATGTGGCTTTGACAGTGTGAGGCAGGCCTGAGACACTTTGCTTAGGGTTTAGGGCTGGGAGATGGTACTTTTGGGGTGCATTTCTGATCAAGGTCAGAACTCCTCTCATTACATGCAAGGCCACACATTCAACCTTTCCCACCCTTCAGAACCTCTGCTATTTCCAATGCTGTCAGCCTGCATCGCATAGCACTTCAGAGAGTCTCCTAGACCTATACTCCAGTCATCTCTAGACAGAGGTTCTTCTGGGACTTCAACTTGTGATTGTGGCACCCTGAGCACCTCAGGTGACAAAGGTCTTAATGAATATAATGTCCTTCTTGGATCGATGCTATATTCAAACCACAAGACCCCTTTCTTTTTATTTATTTATTTATATTATTATTATTATTATTATTATTATTATTATTATGAACAAAGAAGTCACACTTTCTATCCTTGTATATCCTTATTCAAGGTCCCTTTTCCCTCCCACCACATCAGGTCGTTCTTTCTTCTCCACAACTCCCCATCCCCACCCTGGGCAGGCAGCAGACAGGCCCATGGTCCCACTGACCCAATATTGCTTAGTTCAGTCTCCACCCCTGGCAGATCCAGTTTTCTCCCCCCAACCTCAAGACTGAGTCAGGTGTTCCTAAGGAGTCAGTCCAGGGTGTTTCTGATCCCAAGCTGTTCAGTTTGTTGCGGTTTGCAGCTTGGGCATGCTTTGCTTTTTTCTTGTTTGTTTGTTTAGAGTCTACTAATGAGTGAGTACATCCCCTGCTTATCTTTCTGAGTTTGTGATACCTTGCTCAGGAGCATATTCTTTCTAACTATAGAATCTGTGTTTTTCTTTCTTTATATACTGTCCCAAAGCCACAGTAGGGTTGAAGTGATCTCTGGTAACTCTTTTTTTTTTTTTAGGAATTCTTTTATTATATTTGGATTTGCTTATGTGTGCTGTGCCCAAGGAGGCCAGAAGAGACAGGTGTGAGCCATACTATGTGGATGCTGGGAACTGAACTCAGGTCACTTCTGACCTGCACAACCATCTCTCCATCCCTAATTTGTCCTAGAACTTATGTTGTAGTATAATCTTTAGGGACAAAAGTCACACCATTTCATTTTGCTTTCTAGCAGTAGCCCCCAATGTCTGTCTGAGTCAAGATGGGTGCTAATGAATCCTGGGCCAAATAACCAAGAGCATAAGCATCAGGAGGTCATGGCCATGGGAGCTAGCAAGCTAGGTTAGGCCCTCAGCTTGGAGACCGCAAAGAGCAGCGATAATCCACCATGGGCTGCTGAGAAGATTTTATTACATGCATCTTGCAACTTGGGAAACTGAGTGAAGCCACATCCACATGTAAATATAGCTAAGATGTAAGCTCAAGTTTGCCTCTCCCTGGGCGCAAAGGCATAGGACCCTTCAATCACTTCTAGTCAACCTTCAGCACCCCTCTTTTGAGATGCCAGCATGGAGGCAAAAGGAGCAACGAGAGAGGCCCCCAGCAAGGTGTGGCAATACAGCTTCTGGATCCTGTAAGATGCCCATCCCTCCCACCTGCCCCTCCTAGAGCTATGCTGGAGACAGTCACAACCCACTGTGTTCAGAGGCTGCCTGCTTCATTGATGGAGGCAGCTCCCAAGAATAGTCCACAGCCAGCTTCAAGCCACCCTGACAACGATTGGCCACACTGACCACACAGATAGACAGTGCCTGGCAGGCTCAAGCTGACTTGATTACAGGTGCTGTTGGAGAGACTTCCAGGGGCACACTATGCCATTTCTCAAGGCATTAGGGCCACAGCTGAAGGGCCTGCCTGGCCTTAGAGTCTAGGAAAATCTTCCAGGCAGCTAGAAACTAAAAGTCTCTCTTCTCCATAGGGTACCTCTTCTTGCCATGCCCTGTGCACCCCTGGTGTCTAGTTTACAATTGTGGAAGCGTCAGAGTACCAAATGTACAAAGAATTTTATACTGGGGAGGTTTGGGCTATTTATTCATTCTGGGCCAGTTCCATAGTGTGGTAATGTTTAGTCTTTTGTATAAGCCAGGGAGGCTCCAAGTCACCCTCACTCATTGCTATACCTTCAACCTTGCAGGTACCCTGGTGTGTTTCAACTAGGTGAAGCAGAAAGTGTGAACTCAGTCTAGATTCCTAGGGAAGTGGCAGGTTCTCTCCAGGAGTGGGAAGGCCTTGAAAGCCCCTGCAGGAGGGTGAAACAATTCTCATATGTGTCTACTCTGTGATGTCAAAATGTGTCCTTCATTGAAATAATATGGAGAGAAAAACCCCACCCACTTCATTCCAACCTCTTATAGAAAGATTACACAGTGCACTCCCAGCACCCAAGCCCAAGTTCTTTAGTAGGAACCAAGGGAGGCCATGAACCATCCCAGCTTCCTCAGAAGCTGCCAAGGGACCACAAATCTCCCCAGGGTTCAGGCCGGTGAGTGACTCTGAACACATTTGCCTCTGCAAGCCCTGCACTGGGTTGGGCCGTTCCAACACGATGATCAAGTTCAACTACAACTCTGGGTTGTTCAGTGGGTGAAGTAGGGGTGACTGTGCTCTTTTCTGGAATTGCAAAGACCCACAGACACCAAGGTAGACATGAGAACTGGAGAAAGTCAGAGTGTGAGTGGAGTTACACTCTTTGGGGGCTCCACAGAAGTCTGAACCTGCGCCTCTCAAGTTCACAGGGCCTCCTGACAATAATCCAGCATGTTCGTCAGTGAAGATATGTATCATGCTACAGTTTATACATTATGTGAGTCTTAAGAGTTCCTGTGGTGAACGTCAGTCTCCAGTGTGGGATGTCTCTGAGGTTCTGGGGTTAGAACTCAGCCCAGTGCAGCTGAGCCTGTGATCTACAGCTGAAACAGATCACCCCTTGTGAGGTGCTAGGCAGCTGGAGACTCAGAGGTGGTATCTTTGTAAGGGAATTAGGAATAAGAAAGACATTTGGTTGAATTAAATACCTCCAGGCTTTATTGTACTAGAGTTATGTTATGTTGCTACTGTTTCCTGTCATTGTAAATATTTTCCCGCCTATGAATTTATTAAAGCTGATTGGCTAAAAGTAGACAGGAAGTGTGGGTGGGGCTACCAGACGAGGAAAACTGGAGAACATCTCAGAACAGAGACAGACGCCACAGAGCTGCCAGAGAGACAACACAGATACCAAAACACACACACACACACACACACAAAGTTAAAATGCTGCTCTGAGAAAAGGTACCAAGTCGCATGGCTGAGCAATATGGGTTAAGTTCAGATAAAAAAAAAAAAGAATAACAAGTTATATGCCTGGGCCCTAGGTCAATCAACATAAAAATAACATAAGACTGTGTGGTTATTTGGGCGTAAGCGGCAGTGGTCCTACTGCGTGTGTTTCTGTGGGGCTGAGAGTGGGTTCAAATCTCTGGAGTAGACTGGAAAGGCAGACCAGAAACCAATAACAACACTTTATAGGAAGATAACTCAGAGAATATAGGTATGTTTATTGTGCACACTCCCTGTCTTTTGCAGTGTGATGCTGTCTGCTACTTTTGGAATCTGTCAGCAAAATTTTATTCACATTTGACCTTGGAACTCCAGAGACAGAGGTTACATCTTTTCTTCATGGTTGACCCAGCCTCAGGTGTTTTGTTATAGTAATAGCAACATGAACAACATACTGTTACACTATTTTCTACTCCATTGTCACATGACCATCACCTCTACAAGTCTTTGGCGGTACCCCTTGGTCTCTCCTTTACAAGGATGTATGTAATAACATTTGGGGTTCATGAACATAATTCAAGATAAACTTCTCTCAAGATTCTTGAATTAGATTTTCCTAACAGTGTAAAATCATTCTTATTGCTATGCAAGGCAGTATTCACAGGTTCTGGGTGTTGGGGGCTGACACTTTCTTTTATTTTTTTATCTTACCCACTGAAGCTTCTGTCTGTATAAGCTTTGTGTGGTGGCACACTTCCATAATCCTAGCATTTGAGTGGGTAATATGGGATGGTGATGAATATGATTCAGGCTAAGCAGTACGTAGTGAGTTCCAGACCAGCCTGGGCTATGTAGTGAGTTCCAGGTTAACCTCAGCTACAGAGTGAAACTGTCTCAAAATAGACGTATACAGAGAAAGACATATATAGATATAGATAGATAATAGTTAGATAGATTAAAAAATAGATAGATAGATAGATATAAAATAACATTAATAACTTGGGGTTAATATGAAAGGATATTGTCATTTGATGCTTATAGCAAACCCAGTGCCAGTTGCTCTATTTTAAAGCATGGCATGGGTGGCAGGTGAGGACATCTGTGACGTTGACAGGATGATAAAACAAATATTTAAAATCTCCAGTCATCCACATTCTGACTTCTACATCCTCATCTATTTTGTAATCGAAACGTGTTCTGGCGTTTGGAGGCTGACGGTGTAGATCTTGGAGCATAAAGGGCTAGAATAAGCCCTCCTGTTTCCCCAGTCTCAGTTTCCTTACAATGCCAGTTTGATAACAAAGGAACCCACATGGAAGGAAAGACAGTGAACTTAGCTTGGTGGTGGGATGAGAATCATGGTGACAGCGATGCTGTCGTGTGGGTATGGCTGCCATTTTTTGAGCCCCTGAGTAGTTACGCCATTCTCTAGACCTTTAGTCTTCATACAAGCTCTGGGAAATGGAGCAGTAGGAACTGTTGAGATTTGGAAGATCTACATGTGGATCAAATGCAGAACTGGGGCCCACTTTCTTGGATTTCCTGAAACACATAGTGTGACAATGAACCTGTTTCCTGTTTTTATGTGTTTAATGTTTGTTTGTCTTTATACCACCCTGTAAATACCTTTAGGTGAATTTGACCTTTCATGGATATGGTATCGGATGGATAGATTAATGGATGGATGGGTGGATGGTACATGAAAGGATGAATATATGGATTTATGAACAGATGGATTGATGGACAAGAGTCTGGATAAGTGCATGGACACATGGATGCATAGACAAATGAATGGATAAATGAATAGACACATGGACATATGAATGCATGCATAGATATATGGGCTGATGGATAAAGGGTAAATAGATGGACAAGTGGATGTTCAGATATACAGATAGATGCCTAGATAGATAGACTCATAGACACATGAACAGACAGATAGACAGAGAGATGGATGGATGGATAATGCACTGTCCTAGATAGTAAGGGCCAGGACTCATGCCCACTTTTCTTGGAGCCTGCCTCATCACACACATTTAGTTAGTGTTGGGGAAGGGCCAACACAGTAGCACGGTGACATTTCTCTTTCCTCTGGTACACATTTCCTCACGTCTAAACATGGGCTGAAAAACATCCAAGCTTTTCATAGCAGTTTAGTTTCCAGAAATTTCCAAACCCTGCCTCTGAAGTAGGCAGTACAGCTGCCTGTGCTGGGTCTCTGAGCAGCTCAACATAGCTCAGGATTGCTAATCACCTCAGAACTGTTGTGTTGCTAAGTTAAAACACAGAGCAACACCAACCTGTCTTCCCACTAATGTTAATTTTGCCCCCATCAAAAAAACAAAAGTTGCTAAGACATATTGTTGGCCCACCAATGATGTTGCTCTCTCTAATGTGAGACATACTAGAAAGCAGGAGCTGGATGCCTTGACAGACTCCCTCTCTCTTTCATGATTACTATGGTCAAGCCATTCTCTCAATACTTGAGGCTATTAGTTAGCTGGCCATCCCCCTGTGGAAAGGTTCATCTTTGGGCTGGAGCGTAATTCAGCTCACCCTAACCCCGCCTTCTGGTAAGGTAGTAAAGGTAAAAGAAATTATACACCAAGCAGAGGTATATCACTTAGACTCTGCAGCAAATTTCTCTGTTCTCACCGTGTCCAGAAAGACCCTCGGGTAGAGTATAAGTAGAGTCCTGAGTTGTTCTTTTTCTGAGCACTTTGCAGGGGGTGGTGGCAACATCAAAAGAATTATGGGTCTTCATTTTGGGACTGAGATTTTTATGTTACCCAGGAGTTGAACTTAAGAATCACTTACCATCTTTAAGAGCACAAGTGGCAGTCAGGTGTGGTGGCATATGCCTTTTAAACTCAGCATTTGGGAGGCAGAGACAGGTGGACCTTTGTGAGCTGGAGGCCAACCTGACCTACAAAGAGAATTCCAGGTCAGCAAGGTTACATATTGAGATTCTTTCTTAAAATCCAAATCAAACAACAAATAAACAGAACAGCACAAAGGTCAGACCAGCACAAATGTTCCATTTTGTCAATCAGGGTGGCCATTTTTGACACTAAGAATGTGTGACTTATAGAGTTATAAGGAAGAATCCTACCCAGTTCTTTGTGTCATTATGATCCTTACCTTACCAAGGGGCATGTTGGTATGACCATCAGCAAAGGGAGAAAGGTCGGCTGCGCGCCAATGGACCCAGTAATATCGCTCCATCAGGTCACTTGTGCTCTCTAGTGGGGAGAGTATTTCCTCCTGCTCTGGCAATTTGCCTTTAAAATCTCACAGCAGTGGCTATATCAGAGGGTAGGGAGGGGAATAAGGAAGGAGGGAGGGAGAGAGAGAGAGAGAGAGAGAGAGAGAGAGGAGTCGGAGAGCATGAGACTGATTTGAGTTTTGGAGAGGCAGAACTGGGACCCAGTTCTACACCAAGGAACTAGACTTCTGTGGGAAGCACCACGCCGAGTGTGGTCAGGAGCAAATAACTCCAGGCAGAACTTATGTCATGTTGCCAGACCTACAGTTCCACGGGAGCAACGCAGAGAAGAGAGCAAGAGCGGAGATGCAAATGGACCAGCCCAGGGAATGGACCCTGGACCTTGGGCATGCAAGGAGCATGTTAAGCTGTGTACTTGCTGCATCCACAGCCATTTTCAAAATTACACAATTCTGAGACAGAATCTCTCAGTTTCCCAGGATGGCTTTGAACACATGATCTTCCTGTCTCGGCTTCCTGAGTAGATAGGATTATAGATTTATGCTAACAGGCCTGGCTCAGGCCGGGAATCTCTTCCAATGGAGTACTAGAATGATTTCTCTTACTATTAACAAGTACCTGTCTCAATAACCTTAAAAATAAAAAAAGGTGACTTTGGGAGAATAGGGAACCCTTTTCACCAAGATGGTGCCGAAAGCAAAGAAGGAAGCTCCTGCCCCTCCCAAAGCTGAAGCCAAAGTGAAGGCCTTGAAAGCCAAGAAGGCAATGCTGAAAGGTGTCCACAGCCACAAGAAAAAGAAGATCTGCACGTCACCCACCTTCTGGTGGCCCAAGACCCTTAGGCTCAGGAGGCAGCCCAAATACCCTCTAAAGAGCGCACCCAGGAGAAACAAGCTTGACCACTATGCCATCATCACGTTCCCCCTGACCACTGAGTCAGCCATGAAGAAGATAGAAGACAACAACATACTTGTGTTCATTGTGGATGTCAAGGCCAACAAGCACCAGATCAAACAGGCTGTGAAGAAACTCTATGACATAGATGTGGCCAAAGTCAACACCCTCATAAGGCCTGACAGAGAGAAGAAGACGTATGTTCGATTGGCTCCTGATTATGATGTCTGGATGTCGCCAACAAAATTGGGATCATCTAAACTCAGACCAGCTGGCTAATTCTAAATATACTTTTTCCACCATAAAAAAAAAGTTGACTTTGACTCATAGTCTCATAGTTTAGAGGTTGCACAGGTGAGGCTTTTCTTTGTGTGTGTGGTGAGGCCTGGCATCATGATGGGAGCAGGTAGAAGATGTCTCCCACTTCATGGTGGCCAGAAAGTAAAAAGAGAAGAGATAACCTGGTGTGGTAGTGTGCACCTATAATGCACCTATTTGGAAGCTAAGGAAAACTGATTGCAATACTGAGGTAGCCTGGGCTACTTAGATTTTCCCTGTGTACAAAACTGAAAACTGAAAAGGCAGAGCAAGAGACCAGAGTACCATTATTCCCATCAAGGGCACACCCCAGTGACCTAACTTCTTCCCATTAGGCTTCACCTCTTTAGTCCCTACCACCTCTCAAAGCACCACACATGGGAACCAGTATCACTTAAACAAACATGGCACTCAGTTTTGGCTTTTCCTTTCCCTTAAACTTAATTCATCTGAAGAAAGATGGTCAGCTCCTTACAGACACTGGCAGCTGACTGATTAGCAGGAAAATCCTCTGTCTCCAATGGGCAAAGGTGATGCCCATCTGTTAGACACCAAAGACTGTTCATGACTGTTCTAGTCACTGTGATCAAAGTAGTTTGAGAAGAGACAGATAGCTTTTGGCTTACAGTTTAAGATGAGTATAGTCCATCATAGTGGGCATCCTCATTTATTTCTCTGTTGTGATAAAACAGTGAACTAAAGCTAACGTGGAGAACAGAGGGGTTATTTGGCTTACTGCTCACAATCCATTACTGAGGGAAGTCAGGCAAGAACTACAGGCAGAAATTTGCAGGTAAAAACTGAAGAGAAGACTGTGGAGGAGCACTGCCTCCTGGCTTGTCCATCAGCCTAGGGGTGGCACCTCCCCCATCAATTAGCAATTAAGAAAATGCCCACCACAGATATGTCCATAGGTCAATGTGATGTACACAACTCTGCAATTGTGGGCCCCTTTTCCCAGATGACCAAATTGGTGTCAAGTTGACAAAAGCAATGAGGTGAATCGAGGCAGCAGGAGTATGAGGCAGCATGTCTATTGCAGCTGCAGTCAGGGAGCAGAGACAGGTGAATACCTGTGTATTACTTTCTCCTTTGTGTCCGTTGCAGACCCAAGCTCATGGGATGGTGCCACCCACACCCGGGGTACAGCCTCCATATGAAGTTAAACTTCTTGGGAAATGCCCTTGCCAACATGCTCACATCGCCTCATAAAGCTAATCAAGTTAGCCAATAAAGACTAATTATCACAGAGATGGATCGCAGCCACCAGCATCCCAACCCTTGCTATGCTACTGTTACAGTCAAATTCAGTGTCAGTCAGGACCTCTGCATACTATGTTCCTGCAGATGAGTTAGAGCCCACTGAAGAGCTACAGGATCCAAAGAGAAAGTAATTTTTATTCCTCAGTAGAGTAACATAGAGGTTAGTCTTACCTCCAGGTCAAGCACCATCAGTCTCTGCCTAGCATCATCTGCCCTCAGCCACAACTGCTTTTTCCAGAGGACATAGGGACAGGCTGGAGTTCAGGCAGGGTAAACATGCTCACAGCTGCTTCTCTATAGATGACCAGAGTGCAGAGTGTAGTCCATAGGGAAGTCATTCCAGGGAGAGCTGACTCACAGGGGACCATAATGGCCGAGGTCAGCATGATTCAGCAGAAGGCTGCCACAACCCTTCTTGAGAATATCCAGGTAGCACATTCTGAATTACAAGACCACCAGCCCTGGGAAAAAATCCTGGGCCTCAGAAGAGTTTGAGGATTGGACTAAGCTGCTGCCTCACTCAGTTGTATTATCCTCTCCCACATAGAAGCCAAGCCAAGTGGATTCCTCAAAGCAAAGGAAGCATCAGGGTTTGTATACCATGTCAGGCCTTGCCTCCCAACACCGTCTTCTCCCACATTTCCCTTTCACAGTGGCCTCTGTGATTTAACTCTTCATTGTTTTAACCAAAACTACATCAGAGCAGAAGGTGTCAGGGGTGATGGTGGGTTGATGGCTTATTTAAATTAAAAAAAAACATAAGAATAAGAATCTGATTCATAGAAGGTGAGTGGTATAAAACTCATGGGCTGTCAAGTGCATAGCATGATAGTCCTCATTTCCTCTTGGTGGTAATGAGGAGGCTGTGGGGTCCAGGTGTTTGTTCAAATGCATCCAGCTGCTACCAATACAACATTGTTTTATATGAAAATAACATTTAAATCAATTTACCCAGAGTTCAGTGGGGAGCTCTGTAGAGCTTGGGCCCAACTCATCCACTCTTCTGAAGGCCTTAAGAATAACACAGGTTTCCCCAAGAAGGAATCTTCCAGCAGTTCTCTGCCCGGGCCAGCAGGGTCTTCAACGTGGACCTGAAACTGGGGGTGAGACAAATGGAGAAACAGGAACATGGAAGAATTTTCATTCAAGCTCTGGCACCCTTTATTCTTCCAGCCATGGTTTAAATAGAATCTCAGTGTAGAATGCACGTAGCAGAGAGAAAGGGGGTGGGATATTCAAAAAAAAAGGTAGCAAGCCTGTAAAGAGAAGTAACAGACAGGATATAATTGATATAGAAATCTATCTGTTTTCAGTTAGATGCCTAGAGAATGTCACCTGCTGGTCTGAGAGGATCAAAAGAAGCCACCTGGAGTCATGGCCTGGCTTAAAACAATAAAGGGTGTAGTCTTCTGGCAAGTGGCTATCTAGGGTATAAATTGCTGGTAAATGGCTAGCTATAGAAACTAACTTATAAAATATGGCTAAGTTAGGCTTTGGTTCCCGACAGTTCTCCCTGATCCTCCAGTCTGTCAGTCTGCCTTAGGGACTTTGAACTAGGGAACCTCTCCAATCTGAGAAGCTAGCTCTTTGAGTCTGTCTGTCTGTCTGTCTGACAGTCTGTCTGTCTGTCTATCTATCTAACTATAAAGCTATTATATACATTCTTATCTATGCATTTAACTTCTAACTATATGCCTATTATTATTTATCATCCATCTGTGTTTCTATCATCTGTCCTTTTTTTATTATTTGTTTAGGTACTGTATATTATGCTCTATCATTCCATCAATCATTCTGTCTCTTGTGTTTAGTATAGCTTAATTATCATTTATGTTTATTTACCTATTAGCTCTCCTATCATTTGATATGTGTGCATATCTACTTCTGTCTTCTCTTACCTATTACTTATCACTTGTCTATAGATCTCTTTTTTGTCTGCCACCTATTGCTTCAAAATATCTGTTTGTTCTATTACCAGTCTATTTTCTATCAATTTAGTACATATGCATTATCTACTTATGCAACCAGTAGTTTATCATCTGTCATCAGTCTATTGTATATTTATTATATATTTTACCTATTGTCTGTCTTATCTAGTCATTATCTATTGCTAACTATCCAGTATCTATCTCCTCTATTTATACATCCATCTATCTATCATATTTTTACCTATTTCTATCTACTATCCATCCGTCTTTCATATATCTATGTATAATCATTCCATCTATCATCCACCCTTCCAGCAATCATCATCATCTCTGTTCTCCTACCCTATCAACTGCTCTTATTGCCATTCTCTTTTTACTGCCTCTTAAAAGCCTGATTAATCAAGGTAGAAACTCAGAAGGATGTGATATCTGGAAGGGGACAGACAGTAGGAAGTGAAAACTTCTACCATGGAACCTAACAGTAGCTCTTGTCATTGTGACAGCTAATCAACACATGCCCAGCCTAAAGAGAGGGTGCCAACCCACAGGCCTTCGCCTACTCATTTACTTTCAAGAAATACCTGAGAAGAGCATTCTGGCTTGTCTTGTTATGAAGCAAGGCAGGGAAATGAACAGCCATGCAACTGCAGGAAGAAAGCCTGTTGCTGCTGATATCACAGAGTCTGTCTCAGAAGCAGGAGAGCCCACAGGTGTACCAGGGATGTCCTCTGAGGAGTCAGTGGATGTTCAGGGGCTAAATCCAACTCCTGCTTTCCAAACGGCTGTAGGAAGGTCCAGGGAACATCACTGCATGTTATGCTAAAGGCATGTTGGGCCAGCCCAAGCCTCCTGGAGAGCAAATAAGAGGTCACCATGCCTACTCCATCTGCCATCTCCATTCCTCTCATGGCCGTGATCCAGCCATGTGGCAATTTCTCCTTTCTGCTTCCAACAGGGAGAAACAGGGAGGTCGGGAGGAGTTTGACAGAAGTGTCTTCAACGCTCCTCTAATAAAGACCCGCACATTCATCCTGAACAGTCATTTTCTTCCCTCAGCACAAAAGTAATACCAGAACTCTCAATGCTCCCAAAACTGCTGACTAAAATTTCCCAACAATGTGTCTCTTTGGCATTCCCTAACCCTATTGGTGATAATAAAACCTCATAAATCTAGGCAAATCTTTAATTATGTCTTCAGAATATGATGCTGTGATGGTGACACCGTCATAAAGGACACAATCAAAATTAGCTCTGTGTATACTCTACGAATATAGAAAAAGAGAGTGGTGGTTAACATTAAAGCTGAGAGACAAAAAAAAAAAAAACAACAACAACAGCATCCTTCAACTGATTTGTTTTTTCAAAAAACAAATTATTAGAAGATATGCCACGGTTTTATTAAAACCCACAGCCTCAGCTCTGTGGGTGACAAAAATGTTGGGCTGAGATAGAAAAAAAAATATGACACAACAACCTTCAGGCTAAAACATGGTTTGCTATGTTCGGTATGTGCTCATAAATGTGTGCACATATGCATTAATGCTTGTGTGAGTGCGTATACCCACAGGTGGTGCAGAGTATCTCCAAGAGGGGAGAAAGACTGTGCAGCTGAGGAGGCCTAGTCAAAACCCCTGAGGCTTGCTTTGTGGTGACTCCAAGACTCAAGCCTCTTTCTCCTCCTACCCTTGCTTTTGCTAAGTGCCCCTACCTGCAGAGATTATGTGGATCTTCAGTCAGTGCTGTGGGAGTGTGATTTTGTTCACTGTAAATATTTGTTTCTCCTACTGGTTTAATAAAATTCTGATTGGCCAGAAGGCAGACAAGAAATACAGGCTGAGCTATCAGACTAAGAAAACTCTGGGAAGAGGAAGAGCAGAAATGCCAGGCAGATGCAGAGGAAAGAAGACAAAAATGCTGCTCTGAGAAAAGGTACTAAACCACTTGGCTAATCATGGGTTAGTTTAAGAGTAATAGTTAGCAAGTAAATATGCCTAAGGCATAGGCCAGACAGCATGCAATTAACAGAGGACTTTGTGCGATTATTTGGGACTGTAGGTCTGGATCTCGGGGTAGGCTGGGTCCGAAACTTTCTACTACAAGCCAATGCATGTGTTTCCAGTTGTGTAAATGATGTGGAAAAGGTTCTTCTATTTTGCTAACTGAATTGACCGCAGTGGGTAAGCCAGTCAGTAATGAGAGTAAAGAGGAGGTTGTCACAAAGTTCTGTGGTCGCTGGGTACCAACAGAGGTATTTGAGATGGCGTGATTGATGATTGAAGAGTAATGCCTCACCCCTGTTTATCACCAGACACTCAAGAAGACAGCCTGTGTGTCCAAAAAGACCAACCAAAGGTTTTTAAAAAATGACATTTTCAAAAAAGCTAAATGAAAGGTCAGGTAAGGGGAAAGGTAAGACATGTGTGTCTTTTTAATGAAGTTTTTAACAAAGTAAGGGAAGGCTGCTTATTCACTGAGATTCTCCATACTTACCCCATGATGAACACAGGGTCGCCTGCTTCAGCTCCTGGAGTTCAGTGGTAAAACTCTAATGTGGAAAAGTAAGCTCTGTGTGGGATCACGTGCCTGTAATCCCAGAGGTTGAAGCAAGAGGTTTCAAAGTTCAAGGTCTTGGGCTATATAGTTAGACCAAGGCTAATGTGGATTGTATTAGCCTTGTTCAATTCAAACAAGCATTTGTTTGTTTAGTGCTTGGATATTTTAAAAGGCAGACTCTTACTATGCAGCCCAAAAAAATCCCCTTGCTTCTGTGTTCCTGGTTCTGAAACTGTAAACACTGGCTACAAAGCCCAGCTAGAGTTGCATCTAGATTTAGTGAGAATGTGCAAAATGGCAGTGGCCATTTATACAAGTCTTTCCAAGGTGTGCGTATTAGTTTCTCTTGGCTGGACTTGCCAACAACAAGGGAAGATGTGTGGTTCATTCTATGTGGAGTCGCAAGGGGGCTTTCCAAAATGGTCCCATCTATTAACATTTGTCCAGTGATGTGAGCAAGCTCTGCCACTCACTCAGTCCACAGATGGCATCAAACAGTCGGATTCTCAGGTCTAAGCATTCTGGTGAGGATACACAGCTCCCCAGATGTGGTACTCCTGGTACTCACAGACATGGATCACTTTCTGACGAGGCTATTAGGCTTTCAGACACCTTCCTTTCTGCACAATCTAGATTTAACTGACTTCCTTCCTTCCCTCCTTCCATCTTCTCCTCTTTCCAATGTGACATGAAACATACTGAAATCATCCTAGGAAAGGAAGGGTCTTATGGGAAGGTGTGGACAAAGGAGCATAGGGGAGGGCATGAATACAAACCAAGCACAATAAAGCATCTTAATGAAAATGCTATAAGTAAGCCCGTTATTTATGAATGAAGTACAAAATTAATTTTTTTTTTAAATCCAAACTTTGTCCTCTGTGGTGTACTGCTCACCTTTGTCCACTTCCTCTAAGGAATTGTCTTCTTAGAACATCCATTACTCTTAGACTAATTTTTCCATTACATATGAATACAAATAATTTTTCTATCCATCTCTACTTGTGAGCTAATTTTTAAAAGGATTTCTCTCTGTTTTATGTGAATGACTGTGTCCCCGAATGTATGGACACAGCTGCATGCAGTACCAACAGAGGCCAGAAGAGTGGGTCAGATAATCTGTTTAACTGGGATCACTGATGGTTATTGGCTTCCATGTCTATGACCCAAACCTGGGTTCTCTGCAATAAAGCCAGTGCTTTCAATGCCATCTTTTTTTTTACTTACTAACTTCCTTCTGTTCACTAGTAACACACAAAGCAATTCATGTGGTCAATACTGTAACCAAAGTAGAATAAATGTTTTCACACTAAGAAACTCACTCACTCCTACGTGGAACCTCTGGCTATCAGTGCCCTGCTCTCTGACACAATCATTATTTAAAACTTACTCATATTTGCACATATCTATGGTGTACAGTATAATATAGAAAATGCATTAATTATACTAAAGAGATGTCTTACTTTGCTTACTGCACTATTAATTCATAAACTCAGGACTCAGAACATGGCTCACTATCCATCAACAGTCACACAAAAAATAAAGCTTGATATTTAATAGCAGAGATTGTAGCCAGCCATGACTAGAACAACATCTAGTTGTCTTCATCAAAGTGGATGGAGCCAGAGGACATCATTGCAATCTCTATCAAGGGAATACGGTATGAATGAAATTATATCCTGTGGATTAATTCTCTGAGAAGCTCTAAGACTTGTGCCATCGTCCATGTATAAAAATACTTCAGTCTTTTGTATTTCTGAGTAATATTCCATTAACCAACTCATCCTTGAGAGCTGGATTTTTTTATCAAGAGAAGCTTTTAATTTGAATCAAGTCATCAGTTTCTGTTACAGTTTCATCTTTTAATATTTACTTTGACTAGTTTTAATCATATGAACTTGTGCTTGTGTGTGGGTCCATGCATGTAAGTAGAATACACAGAAAACATAGGAGTTGGATCCCAAGGATCTGAAGTTACAGGTAATTATGAACTTTCGGAGGTGCATGCTTAGGAGACAAATTCAGGCTCCCTGGAAGAACAGCCCATGCTCCTCACTGCTCAGCCAGCATTTCAGCCCTCTGTGTTTTCATGTCATACCTCAGACCCAATACTAATAAGTTCTCAAGCTTTTATAGTTAGATCTAGAACAAAACACAAATCAATTTACATGTATGGTATCAAGTACTTTATGAGTTAATACACTTTAAAAAATATTTGTTCTCATTTTTAATTATGTGTATATGCAAGTATTTATGGGGGAGGTATGTGCACATGAAAACAGTTACCCATAGAGACCAGAATAGAGCATCACATACCTTGGAACTGGAGCTACAGATGGTTGTGAGCCACCATGCAGATGCTGGGAATCAAAAATATATCTTTTGGAAGAGCATCCAGTAATCTTAACTGCTGAGCTATCTCTCAAATCACGCATTACACATTTTGAAAATGTGTCTTTTAACATCAGTTACTGAAAACTTACCCTTTTCTTATTAAATTTCTTCACAATTTTTAACAAAAATTGGCTTATTGCATCTGGTTTTCTGGTCTATTGGCCTCTGGTTTCAGTTTACATAAACCACTTGTTCTTTCAGTATACACACACACACACACCTTTTTGGCTACTGCAATTTTAGATAAAGTCTTTAAGTGGGATATGATACATCACCTAATAATGTTCTCATTCATGATTGCTTTGATTGTTCTAAGTCCTTTGATTTTACACTGAAGAATGTCCTTACCAATCAAAAGCTGGTCTTCCAGTACTCTGTTCTGAATAACATTGAGCCAGTGTACAGAAATAAAATACCTGGACAATAGTGCATTTTCTAATCCATGAACATAGTGCACCTCTTCGTTTGCTTGGATCTCCTTTAATTACCATGGGTTTTTAAAATTATATTTGTAAGATAACTCACACAATTTTTCTTAATTTTAATTTACATTTATAGTGTTTTTAATTTTCATTTTCCATTTGTTTCTCTCTAATATAGACAAATTATTTCCAGGCATAGCTTTACTTCTTATAACCTTGCTAAATCCACTCACTTCCAGTAAATTGTAGTATTACATTACCTTTCTATGAAATCAATTTTACATCTGTAAACACTTATACCCTATTACATACATACTTTCTATACACTCTGACTTTAATTTTTTAAAGTTTGTAAGTGTACGTTGTGTGATAGTGACTATTCCATATGCACTAAAAGGATGCTGTGTACTACAAAAATAGTTTAGGATTATATTTTATAAATACCCACTATATTACATGACTGATAACATTCATCTGATTGTTCTCTGGCGTACCTCTCCTTTGTCTATCACTGAAAGCAAGCAAGCTCTCTGACTCTAGTTCTAAATTTATCTATTTCTCTTTCTGGCTATGTTTTCTTATTGCATGTGTAAACTTTTTTTTTTATCACATCCACACATTTTATTATTCCTATCTTTCTTCGTGAATGATCATCATATTATCATGAAATGACCTTTGTAAGCTATCATTCTTTACTTAAAATTTATGCATCTGCTATAACAGGGCCATGATATATTTCTTACGATTCCTGCCAACATTTTTCCCATCCTTATACTTTTCAACTGTTCCTTTATATTTCAAATGGTTTTGCTCGTACTAGCATATAGTTATACTTTGCTCCTTTTCTGAGTCTTAAATTAGGGCATAGTCTGAAATGGCAGAAACTCAAAAGACAAGATAATAAAAATGAAAGAACAGCACAGGTCCTCTAGCATTTGGGGCTGAAAGGAAAGATATGCATATCTATAAATTTGGGACACCTTATAGGGAGGCAGTAGCTACAAGAAAAAATGTGAATCACATGGAGATTCCAGGAGATGTGGTGTCCTAGCCTGCATCTCTGTCGTTGTGATAAAACAATGACCAACAGCAACATCGGAAGAAAAGGATTAATTTCATTTTAAAACTCTTAGGTCACTCTCTATCTCTGAGAGAAGTCAGTAACTCACTTAAGCAGAGACCCTGGAGGAACATTGCTTATTGGCCAGCTTCCTCTGGCTTTCTTTGCTATTTATATGGCTCATGACAATTTGCCTAGGGATGGTATCACCCACTGTGGACTGGGCACTTTCACATCAATCAACAGTCAAGGCAAAACTTTCCCACAGTCGAGCACACAGGTTAATCTGATGGCAGTAATTCTTCAGTTAAAATTCCCTCCTCCCACATGACTCTAGTCTATGCCAAGTTGACCAAAACCAACCATTACATGTGGATTGCAGGATCTTTTCTTAAGAAATATAAAGAAGCATTTAATCACCTAGACAAGAGGGCAACCATAGTTCAGTCTGGAAAGTTAGTACCTTTATTGTAGTGACCAACAGGAGCATGTGGGACTCATAAGCAGCCACACTACCTAGAAGTCACTCAAGAGACGTCTTGGCAACTACACCACTTAAAGAGTCAAACCTGTACACTTGTGACTCATGCTCATCTGCACCAAATACACTACCAAAGAGTCCCCTCCTGGGTCACTGTCTAACCTGAGGAAGGATGAGCCCCTGAGTGTCTGGAGTATTTCTACTTTTCTTCTTGAAAGTGTATTTTATAGGCCTGGCCTCTCTTGATGGTCTTATCCATAGTATGCAATGTCCTGGGGGCCCAGGCTGGGGCTGGAAGCAATAACAGATAGGCAGAGAAAGAAGACAGGAACCCTGGGGGAGAATGGAAAAAGGAGTCCAGACAGGAAATCCTCAGAGCAGTTCAAAGCCTGTAGGTCATGACCCCATTGGGGCTGGTCACATATCAAACATCCTGCATATCATATATTTACACTATAATTTATAACAGTAGCAAAATCAGTTACGAAGTAGCAATGAAATAATTTTCCGGTCGGGGGTCAACATACCCTGAGGAACTGTATGAGAGGGTCGTAGCGGCTGGAAGTTTGGGAACCATTGTGCTAAGAGAACAGAAGATGAGCCTGGAAATGGGCTCGTCAGGGTGCGGAAGAGGATCTGACTTGAGTGTATCTCAGTTTTTAAAACCACAAGGGAAAAAAAAGACAGAAAAGAATACCCAGGAAGAATGTTGCAACTCTGCAGATGGCGTAAGACACACACTGTGGAAATCACCAGGAGAAAAGAGTATTTGAAAGTAACTTCT
>PVIH01013210.1:0-59583 GCA_004025045.1 Sigmodon hispidus
AACCCTAACCCTAACCCTAACCCTAACCCTAACCTAACCCTAACCCTAACCCTAACCCTAACCCTAACCCCCACCCCCCCTCTCAGTTTTTGTCACATGCAGTAAGACCTCAGAATGGCCCATGTTAGGGCCACCAGCATTTTAACAAGCGAGTGTGTGATCTCAGACAATGTTTGTAGTTAATAGGAAAACACTTGGGGCTAATTGTTTGGTTTGGTTGGTTGGTTTTGGGGTCCTTGGGGGGGTGTTTGTTTTGAGACAGGGTTTTTCTGTGTACCCCAGGCTGTCCTGGAACTCCCTCTGTGGACCAGGCGTCCTAGATTATCTGCCTGCCTACTGAGATTTGATGCATACACCTTGGCTGAAAACACTTGGTTTTAAACTGACATTCCCTGAGACTGGAGCATTAATTGCCCCCTCCCTCATAATTACCTGGTGCCTGCCTGAATAATAGCTTTTAAGCACACTGTATTGTGGTTTTCACATAATTGAGTTCCCAGTCATCAAGCCTTTACCGCCAGACTCCTGCTCTTCTCTCTGTGGCTGCACAGGAGCCCTCCTGAGCTCCCAAGATCCCCTGCCAACTCCTCGGGAAGCTTGAGTCATTTTTCTCATAGTCAGCCTTGTTCTGCTCATCAGTTACCAGCTTCCGGCATGTTAGGAGGCGCTGCTCCTTTCTCTCCCCTCCTCATCTCTGCTTCTTTCTTCAGCACCAAGGGTTTGCTGCAGAGGCAGCTCTTCTCTTTCTCACCTGCCCACTGGGCTTACAACCCTGCTGTGTGGCTCAAAGTGCTGAACTGAAAGCCAGGAGCTTTTGATCAAGCACCCCTGAGGCAGAGGCAGGGGCATCTCTATAAGTTCCAGGCTAGCCTTGTCTACAGAGTGAGTTCTAGGACAGCCATGGCTACACAGAGAAACCCTAACTCAAATTTAAAAAGGAGGGGGGGGGCGCCTGTATTTCAGGATCCCACACGGTTGCTGACATGTCTCTGCTGTCTACTTTCCGACCTCCAAGTAGTATTCCGGGAGCCAGCCATCACACTTCAGCTTTTGGGGTACTGTACTTTCCTGGCCATTCCTTTGCTGGACCGGTCCTCCTTTCCCTGACCTTTAAATGTTGATTGTTAGGATTCTGGTCTAGCCTCTGAAGCCACGCCCCGCCCTGAGGTCAGATGTCAAGCCCCGTTTAAGAAGAATTCCCACCGCCCCACTCTGTCTTGCCTCTCTCCTCTCGGAAGGACTCCCTATCTCTACCTCTTTCTGTTTCTCTCCCTCCCCCTTCTCCCCCCCTCTCTGTTATAACAATAAAGTCCTTATACGTGGAAGCAGTCTGAGAGTCTCCTGCCTCTGAGTGTGTCCTGCCGCTGCCCCCACCGAGTCTCCTGCACGAGGCACGAGGCCTCTCCATTTATAGACATCTGCCTGCTAAACGGGTAAACTTGTTATCGTATCATGCCAGATCAAACGTGATCCCAACATGATGACCACACGACTCAGCTCCTGCCCCACTTTGGGTCTCATCAGTTTCTCCCTGGATGGATTCTTCAGTTCCTACAATGGTTACCTCACACTGAGACTGGATATTGTTTGTCTGGCCAGGCTCTCCTCGGAGCTCCAGATCCTCCATCTCTCCACTCAGCACGCCCATCAGGGTGCCTCACAGCCACCTCCAATCTGAACACAAACTGAACCATTTCCCAGGATTTTCCTGTCTCGATGGATGACATAACCAAGCCACAACCCCCGAGTCTCCATATATTGCCACATCTTTACTTCTAACAGATCCTGTCCATTTTGTTTTCAGATTAATTTAAGAATTCAGATTTCTGTTTATTTGCCCAGGCTGGTCTTGAACTTAAGACTCTCCTGTCTTGAACTCTGAGTGCTTGCATAGCAACTTGGCTAAACTGGACTTGACTTCTAAAGCATCAGCCTCAATCCTGCCTCTCATTACAGCTGGTTTTGTTTGTCTGTTCGTTTGTTTTGTTTCTCTGTGTTTCTGTTCCCTCCCTTGTCGTATGAACACACCATTCCTTGGATTTAGGGTCCAGTCTACTCCAGAATGGTGTCAGTTAAACTTTATTACATCTTCAGAATCCCTATTGCTAAGTCAGGTCACATTCACTGATACCTGACTTCAGGACTTTATTGTATCTAGTTTTGTGGGACATGTGAGGAGGAACACACATGTACTCATGAACACATACACACACATACATATATTGTTTTCATTGTAATATAAGATACCACAAGGCAAGTGAGTAAAGACACTCGCCATGGATCCCCCCGGAAATGGAGCTACACATGGCTGTGAGTCACCAGGCGCATGCTGAGACCCAAGCCTAGCTGCTCTGCAAGACTAGCAAGTGCTCTTAATGGTTGAGCAGCCTCTCCAGCCCTTGCCGGGTAATTTTCAATTAATAAAAGTAAGACTGTTGTTGTTTGTTTATTTTTGAGATACAGTTTCATGTAGCCCAGGGCAGCTTCAAACTTGATATGTGGTTGGGGATTATTTTTGGATTCTGTCTCTACCTCCTTAGTGCTGGGGTTACAGGTTACCACTATGCTTGGACTTATGCCTGTAACTCTAGTTTCAAGAAACCCAATGCCCTCTCCTGTCCTCCTTAGGCACTGCATGCATAAAATGCACATATGAGCAGGCATGCATGCACAAACATACAAGTAAATAAATCTTTTCTTAAAAGTCCAGTCTGCTGGGTGATGGTGGGGCAAGCCTTTAATCCCAGCACTCAGGGGCAGAGGCAGACAGATCTCTGAGTTCAAAGTCATCCTGGTTTACAAAGTGAGTTCCAGGACAGCCAGAGCTATGCAGAGAGACACTGTCTTGAAAAATCCAAAGGGAAAAAAAAAGTTTCGCTTGTGATTTATGGGAAGTGACCACTGAGCATTACTATGTGGCTACTTTTGTACTGAGAAATGTTATAAACATACGACATAAACCAAAATGTAAGCAGACTTTTCTGTCCTGCCAGCCAACTCCCAAATAACAACACAGAGACTTACTGTCAATTATAAATGTTTGGCAGATAGCTTAGGCTTGTTACTAACTGGCTCACAGAATTTAAATTAACCTATATTTCTTATCTATGCTCTAGCATGTGATGGTACCTTTTTTCAGCATAGCATGCTGTTTCATTTGTTTCTTCTACATCTAGCTGGCAAGCCTGGCCTCCTTCTCATTTCTCAGTCTGGCTTTCTCACTTAACCTCTTTATGTACAGCTATTGGCCAGTTATCTCTTTATTAAACCAATAAATGAGAGAAAAATATCTTCACAGTATACAAAGGATTATTCTACAACACCAGAATCTGACGACTCAAAAAAGGGGACAAGCTATCCTATTAGTGTTATGTGTCATGATTCCTGGGAGACATGACAAATGTCTATTCACCCCAGATAGAGAGCCAATGACAGATCAAAGTAGGAATCCCACCAAAGTCCAGCCTGTGAGCCAGTAAGTTTTACTGGGGTTACTTACAGGATATTTTGGTGATATTTGGTGGTGATATTTTGTGTATGCTCTAACAAATAAAGTTTGTCTGAAGATCAGAGGGCAGAGCCAGACACAGAGTTAGCCATAGAGGCCAAGCAGTGGTAGCACACAGCTTTAATCCTAGCACTTTAATGCTAGAGGCAGAAGGATCTCTCTGAGTTCAAGGCCACTCTGGGCTACATGAGATAAGTTCAGTCTAAAAGAGAAACAGCCAGGCAGCGATGGCACACACCTTTAATCCCAACACGGGGAAAGTTAGGACAGAAAGTGATATGGCTGGTCAAAGAAAGGCATGTAAGGAGAAAGGATCTCAGAACATTCATTCTGAGGATTTGGCTGAGGAGTTGGTGAGTCGAGAATGTGGCTGTGGCTCACTCTGATCTTTCATTGTTGATCCATATCTTCTTTGCAGCTCGTCTTTTCTGAGAGTGGCTAGCACCGTCTTTATTACTTATCTACTTTTAGGGAGGGAGGAGCCTAGTGAATCTGGTCAGACTCCGGGACTTCCGAAAGCTTTTTTGAGTCATTTACTTTCTGAGCTTCCTCCCTGCAGGATGGGAGGGTTTCACCTCTTCTGAGAACATCCTGTTGTCTCACCATCCTGTCCTAAAATACCCTGTTGTTTTATTTCCCTTTCACATCTTGTGTCTTAGGTTTCCCTCCAAGAGGAAAAGTTTTAATCACAGGAACCTGCTGAGCAGTAATTGATAACCTCAGAATCAAAGGGCAGTGCCAGGTAAATGACTCACCAATTTAAAAAGGATCCACAGAAGCCCACAGCACCTACCATTGTCAGTGAGGTAGTTTTCCACTGATGATCTCATCAGATGTCCATGTGGTGGCAAAGCTACTTTTTCTCAAATTTCTGCCCTGTGGGTTACTGTTGTATTCTTAAGAATCATGGGAAAGAGGATTTCCTCAGTGAAAGACATTCTCAACAAACTTTCACTGCTTAGAAATATGGATCTGGAATAATAGATTAAGAACAACAAAGGAGTCTGGAGAGATGCTCAGTGGTTAAGAGCACACTTACTGTTCATCTAGAAGACCCAAGTTCGTTCCCAGCACCCTGTAAATCTAGCTCCAGGGAATCTGATGCCCTGGACTTTGTAGGTACCCATGCACATATGCACTAGCACACTCACACACACACACACACACACACACACACACATCACACACTTTTTAAAGACCCAATAATAATAATAATAATAATAACAATGACAACAACAACAAAATCCAGTCCCTTCTTCAGGTATCAGAGCTGTGGCATGATGCTGAGCAGTGGCCCTTGGTGCCCATCACCCATTCTGTGGCACAGGTGATTGGGTTCAGATGGCAAAGCCAGGGGCCAGCCTCAAGTTCATTACATAATCCTCTGAGCTGCTTCTGCTCTGGGAAATAGTCAGGGCTGATGAGCAGTCACAACAGTGCTTTGACAGTGTGAGAGAGATTGTTTGTTTAGGAAAATCTCTCTCTCTCTCTCTCTCTCTCTCTCTCTCTCTCTCTTCCCACTGTGTCTTCATACTGAATGACTTTGTTTTTAAGCTGCTTTAGCATTGATGTGTAAAGGCCTGGCTATTCTTCCCCTCAGGACACAGTTGTTATTTTTGGAGCGGAGGTGATTAGCCTGATCTTCTAAAACAATTCCAGTCCTTCATGTGCTCAGGCCTGAGTCTTCCCTGTCCTTCGACCTTGCTTCTGGAGGCAGGGATGTGGACCAGCCCCCTGGAAGGTCACCACTCTGGTGTCCCACACACTCCTTGGCATCCACAATCCATTTGCTAGACTGTGTCCCTGGAACAGCCAGACCACGTGCTGTAGGGTGGCCTGCTTCCTGTCTTTGGAGTCATGGAAAATTCCTGCCTTATTCAGAGCCCACACTCCAAGCTGAATCTCTTGACTGTTTTAGGAATTTAGCCTTTTCTGCTTATATCACTTAATGTTTAGGGTCAGGATGACCCTCTCTGTTTCCTTTTAATGGAAGGTGTACCAGGTCACCATGTCCTCAGGCCCAACTCAGCTTTAGATGAAGGATGTCTGCAGGCTGCCTGGACGCATCTTGTATGGTAGACCAGCAATGCTGCCCTAATGTCCATAGTAGCCAAATGTGGTGGCTTGAAAGAAAATTGCCCCAAAGGAAGTGCAGTATTAGGAGGTGTGGCTTTGTTGAAGTAGGTATGACTTTGTTGGAGAAAGTATCTCATACTGTGGAGGTGGGCTTTGAGGTCTCATATATGTACAAGATACCACCCAATATCCTGATGCCTGCAAGATTTAGGACACTTGGCTACTTCTCCAACACCATGTCTGTCTGCACACTACCACGTTGCATCATGATTATGATGGACTAAATCTCTGGAAATGTAAGCTACCATGATTAAATGTTTTCCTTTATAGCCATTGCTGTGGTTATGGTGTCTCTTCACAGCAATAGAAACCATAACTAAGACACCTGGCTTCTTAGTGGAAACCTCTTTGATGGCCTTGGTGGATCCCAGTTGCAGACAAGCTGCCCCATGGTGAGTTTCTGCATGTGTCAGACAGTACACAGGTCATCTGGAACATAGCCATGGTGGACATGGGAACCTGGACATTATACTCCATACTCCACTGACCTGCAGGGCCTAGAGCTGAACTGCACAGACTGTGGACAAGGAACCCGCAGGAAGAGGCACAGACCCTAGTGGCCTGGTCAAGGTCCATGCCATGGTTCCGGGACTTTCTGGCAAATCCCTTCCTTCTTTTTTTTTTTTTTAAAACTTTTTATTTATTTATTTATTTATTTACCTTGTTGTTTGCCTGGAACTGGAACTACAGACAGTTGTGAGCTGCCATGTGGGTGCTGGGAATCGAACCCTGGTTCTCTGGAAGAGCAGAGGGTGCTGTTAACCACTGAGCCATCTCTCCAGCCCCAAATCCCTTCCTTCTATGACAGATGTCTGCAGTGGAAACTCTTGGAGAGGTGATCTGAGTTAGACAGTATCTCACCCAGTGGTGTATGCAGGGAACCGATAAATGTCCCTGGTAGCAGGCTGGAGGAGGAAACTCAAAGCCCCATAGCCACTTATTTATTTATTGGTCTCCAAAATGGCACAAGAGACAAACAAAATGTGGACTTTCTAAACCCTTGCTACATGTCCTTGATACCTACAGGAATGACACAGCGTGGGAGGGAACTAGTTTCCGGTTATCTGTCTTGGTGGTAGTGTAAGAAGGATATCTCACTAAGGAAATACACATCTTTTTTTTTTTTTTTTAAAAACTTTATTTATTTATTTGCCTTGGTGTTTGCCTGGAACTGGAACTACAGACAGTTGTCAGCTGCCATGTGGGTGCTGGGAATCGAACCTGGGTCCTCTGGAAGAGCAGCCGGTGCTCTTAACCGCTGAGCCATCTCTCCAGCCCCCGGAAATACACATCTTTAAGAGTGTCATGGCCACCTTGTCAGTATAGAAAGCCATTCTGATGGGAAGTTCACAAGATGTAAGGTTAATCCATCCCCTGCACCCACCAGTTCTAAAGTGCTCAGTCCAGTGAGACTTAGCATTCACAACGCTGTGCGCCATTCTCTCTAATTCCAAGATATTTTCATTACTTCTCTACTCACTAAAAACTGCTCTGTCCCAGTCTCTCACTTGAACCACTGACCATCTAGTCAGCTTTCTGTCACCATACACTTGCCTCGTTGGGACTATGTTTATTCCACTATGACAAAAATGCCTGGCTAAGCAACTTAAGGAGGAAAGGTTTCTTTTGGCTCATGCTTTCAGAGGCTGTTTCCATGGTTACTGGGCCTATGGAAGACAAGAGCATCGTGGACCAGATATACTGGAGTAGAGCTGCTCAGGGAAGGCAGGAAGTGAGAGAGGGGGTGGAGGGGTTGGAGGGGTGTGTGTGTGTGTGTGTGTGTGTGTGTGTGTGTGAAGGAAAGAATAAGAAGGGGAGGAGGAAGAAGAGGGGGAGGCAGCAACAGAAGGAAGAGGATGGGATGAGGAAGAAGAGAAGGGAAAGGGAGGAGGAGGAGGAAGATGGGGAGGCAGCAGCTGGGTACCAGCAGCAGCCTTCATTGTCCAGCTCCTCTGAGCAGGCCTAATTCCTAATCCTCCTGCTTCCTAATAAACCCATTAAATTATAAACCCATCAAAGGACTAATCTCTGATTAGATCAGAGCCTTTATGATCCAATCACTTCCCAAAAGTCCACCAGCTGGTGACCGAGTCATCAGGGGACAGTTCAGACCCAAACCAGATGGTGGATTTTCCTCCCGTGTGTGGCTCTTTGCACCCTGTTGTCTGACTACGTTGTGTGTCTTGTATCCATTCACCTGTTGGTGAGCACTGGGCTTGCTTCCGCCTTTGGACCGTTGTATCAACACTATGAATAGTCATAGTCAGGCACTGTTTGACGTTCTTTACATTCTCCAAAGCATATGCTTAGTGAGGGTGTGAGGGAATTTTGAGTCATATGATGATTCTTAACCAACCTTTGAGGAACCTCTGAACTCACTTCCATATTTCTGTTCCCACCAACGTTTTTTCAATTCTTGGCATTTCTGTTTTGATTTGTTTTGTATTGAGGGATGGGATGCCGGACATCCAACCTAGACCAAGGGAAGCCCTCCACCCCCAGCTCTTTCATTGTCTTTTTCTTTTTTCTTTTTTTTTTTTTTTAAAAAAAAAAAAAACTTTATTTATTTATTTGCCTTGGTGTTTGCCTGGAACTGGAACTACAGACAGTTGTTAGCTGCCATGTGGGTGCTGGGAATTGAACCCAGGTCCTCTGGAAGAGCAGATGGTGCTCTTAACCACTGAGCCATCTCTCCAGCCCCTCATTTTCTTTTTCAATTATGGCCAAGTAAATAGTTGTTCTTCTGGGTGGATTCCCATGGTTGTCTTCCTCCTTTCCCGTGCCATCTATTTATACTCTTTCCCCTCTGTATCTTTCTCTTCTTTAAGGTCTTTATGGTCTAGGTGAGAAATACTGGTAAGATGTATGCCCACGAGAAACTGGACAAGTAGCTGAGTAATGCTAGTGCTCACCTTTAATCCCAGCACTCAGCAGGCAGAGGAAGGTGGATCTCTGTGAGTTCGAGAACAGCCTGGTCTACAGAGCAAGTTCCAGGACAGCCGGGGATACACAGGGAAATTTTGTCTCAAAATACCCACCCCCTCAAAAAAAGAAAGAAATGAGGAAAAGAAAAAGAAAGACAAAGAAAAAAAAGGAAGGAATGGAGGAATGGAAGAAGGGAGGGAGGAAAGGAAGGAGGAGCAGAGGGTGTGCTGGGAGAGAAGCTGGACCAGAAATGGCTGAAGAAGGAAAATGGGGGGAATATGGGTGAAAAGGAAATCTTAGCAGGGCAATGGTGCGTACAGGCTTTTATAAGAGTGGTTTGAGGCTGTGGTCCTATCAGGCAAGGCTGTCTCCTGACAGAAAGACCAGGAATCTAATAGTTGTTCAGTTTACCAGGCCAAACATCTCGGCAATCCCAATCAGTGCTGGAGTCCTAGAGGGTTTCTAGAGAGCTGCTGGATGTCAGTCTGCGTTGGAATCCCAAAGAAGAGTTCTAATACTCAGCAGCAGGAGAGATGAGCTTGCCATCAATAATGAGGACAGCCTAGGCCTAGTGGTGTGTGCCTTTAAGACCAGTACTCAAGAAGCAGAGGTGAGTTCAAGGCCAGTCTAGTCTATGTAGAGAGTTTTAGGATAGCCAGGGCTGCATGGAGAGACTCTGCCTTTAAAAAGGAAAAAATAAAATAAAATAATAGAGAGAGAGAGAGAGCAAAGCTGATAAAAAACAAAAGCTTCCTTCTTCCTTCCATGTTCTTTTATGTGGGCCACCATCAGAAGGTGAGGCCCAGATTTAGGGTAGGTCTTCTCTCTTCCACTGATACAATCAAGGAAATTCCTTACTCTGGATATTACCTGATTCCAGATGTAGTCAGGTTAGCAACCAAGATTATCCATCACATATGTTTAAAATAAAACATCACTTTCCTTTTTTAAAGACTAATATGTATATATACATATATATATGTGTGTGTGTGATATCTGTAAATAATTATAAATATATAAAATGTAATTTTCCTTCAAAAGCTCCACTGGAGCCTGGTGGTGGTGATGCGTACCTTCAATTCCAGCACTTCAGAGGCAGAGGCAAGTGGATTTCTGTGAGTTTGAGGTCAGATACTGAGCTACAGAGAAACTCTGTCTTGGACCCCCTTTCCCCGAAAAGAAAAAAAAAAAAAAGAAGCAGCTGTCTCAGAACAATTTGGTGGGTGGAAGTCAAGGAAACTAGTTGGGAGGTTACAGCAGAGAGGTACGCAGGAGACCATGGGGCCTGTATGGACTGTGGGATAATGCTCTTGTACACTGTAAAGAGTTTTCACTTGTATTGGCCTAATAAAGTGCTGATTGGCCAGCAGGGACAGGAAGTAGAGGTGAGGCAATCAGACTAATTGAATTTTGGGAAGAGGAAAGACAGAGCTGGAGTCACTAGCCAAACACAGAGGAAGCAAAATGAGAACACGACACTGAAAAAGGTACCAAGCCACTTGGCTAAACATAGATAAGAACTGTGAGTAAATTTAGGTGTCAGAAATAGTTAATAAGCCTGTCCTACTGGCCCAGCAGTTACTATAATATTACGTCTCTGAGTCGATTACTTGGGAAGCAGCTGCCTGGTATTTGAGAGTTTCTGGGGGGACAGAAACTTCCAGCTACACGGGACAGTGGGACTGAGGGAGTGGGTGTAAGCTGCAGCCTTTGAGAAGAGATCCTATGAGACTTGGTGACTGGCTTTGGTTGAGAGGGCTTGCAGCTCCAGGGGATGGAGCAGAGACACAGGAAATCTGCATGTGCAGCAGCAGATGGTTCCATTTGTCCATGGGGCTCTTAGAGAGAAGGTGGGTGGAGGGTCATCCAAACCTGTAGTTAGTTCTGATGCTGTGAGGAGGAACCAGGCCAGGCAGGGATCTGGAGTCATCAGGGAACCTTCAAGCTCTGCTGAATCAGTTAGCGGATAATGGGGGGGGAGGGGAAGAAGAGGGCCAAGGCAGAAACACTAAGAACTCCAGCAGGGCTGTGTGTCATAGGGCCAATGGGGTTCAGACTCCTGAGGAACAAGGTGAGGGGCTGGACATTGTTCCATTAGTCCGTTAGTTAAAGGGTGATAAGATGGACTTCTGTAGAATTTTGGCCTTTTTTTATGTTATAAGACACTGCTGTAGGAGCTGGAGAGATGGCTCAGAGGTTAAGAGTACTAGCTGTTCTTCTGGAGGTCCTGAGTTCAATTCCCAAGAACCACACAGTGGCTCAGATCTGGTGCCCTCTTCTGACATGCAGGCAGAACACTGTACATATAATATTTTTTAAGAGATGCTGCTGTGGCTCCAGGTATCAGGATCATGTTTCAGGCAGAAGAAATAAGGAAATAAAAAGGTATTTGCCAAGAGTAGAAACATGATCCTGTTATCCCAGTCCTTGAGAAGGTAAGATGAGAGAATGGTAAATTTTAGGCTAGCCTGGGCTACATGACCTTGTGTCAAAAAGAAGAGGAGGAGGAGGAAGAGGAGGAGGAGAAGGAAGAAGAGGAGGAAGAGGAGGAAACGGGTACAGCTGGAGCTGCTGAGTGTACCTCAGGAGCTTTCTTTGAGCCCATCCAGCACTGGACACCAGCTCTCATTGGCTGGACCTGCTTCTGGTTATCCTGCCTGCAGGAAGCCTATCATGGAATGGTTTTCATCTTTGTGGTTTGTTTGGGGGAGCAGAGGAAGCTCTCATTAATGAGGAGGAAGCAAGGCTGGCACTGAGCTGTAACTAGCAACCTGTCTTGATCAGGGTTTCTATTGCTTTGACAGGACACTGTGACTAAAAAGCAAATTGGTGAAGAAAGAGTTTATCTGCTCACACCTCCATATTGCTAGTCACATGAAGAAGTCAGGACAGGAACTCAAGCAGGGCAGGAACCTGGAGGCAGGAGCTGATGCAGAGACCATGGCGTGGTGCTGCTTACTGGCTTGCTCCCAAAAGCTTGCTCAACCTGATTTCTTATAGAACCCAGGAGCACCAGGCCAGAAATGGCAACAACCATAATGAGCTGGGCCTTTCCCCATTGAAGACTAATTGAGAAAATGCCCCAAAGGCCTACCAACAACCTGATCTTATGAAGGCATTTTCTTTCTTTTTTGGGGGGAGGAGGTTTTGAGACAGAGCTTCCCTATGTAACAGCTCTGGCTATCCCAGGACTCACTTTGTAGACCAGGCTAGCCTCAAACTCAGAGATCTCTGCCTCCTGAGTGCTGGAATAAAAAGGCTTGAGCCACTACTCCTGGCTGGATCTTAATTGAGGTTCCTCCACTCAGATAACTTTAGCTTGTGTCAAATTGACATAGAACCAGCCAGAAGACCTCTGGGAGGGAACAAGAGTAGAAGAAATCACCCAGAGAGGAGAGTGGTGGGCAGTGCTGACTGGCACAGGGGCTATAACCTAGGTGGGATCCACAAGTAGGAAACCCCAGGATCCTCGGCAACAGCACCGCTTTTCATATGTTTTTATTTATTTTTTTAGTCTGTGTGTGTTTGTGCGAGTTCTCTCTCAAGTGTGCTTGTGAGTCTGTGTATACCACGTGCATGCAGAAGTCCCTAGAGGCCAGAAGAAGGCATTAGATATCCCGAATTTGGAGTTACAGGTGGTTGTAAGGGGCCATGTAGGTACTGGGAATAGAACCCAGAGCATCTGCAAGTGCTCTCTCTCTCTCTCTCTCTCTCTCTCTCTCTCTCTCTCTCTCTCTCTCTCTGATTTTTAGATTTATTTTATTCTACGTGTATGGATATTTTGTTTGTGTATGTGTATGTGCACACCTCCGGTGTGTCTGTGACATTTTCAGAGCTCCTTCAGACACAGTGGTACTGCATGGCTTATAGCAACTTGAGACAAGTTAAAGTCATTGAGGAGAGGGGGCTTTAATCAAGAGTGATGTGTAGCCAAGCCTGTGGGGCAATTTTTGCTTTGTTTCTCTGTGTAACAGCTCTGGCTATTCTGGAACTCATCTGTAGAGCATGCTGGTCTTGAACTCAGAAATCTGCAAGAAAGCTGACTGAGCAAGCCAGTAAACAGCAGCCCTCCATGGCTTCCAGGTTCCTGTTCTTCTTGAGTTCCTGCCCTCATAATTTTCATAATGAACCTTTATACAGAACTGTGAGTGAAATAAACTCTTTCCTCCCCAAGTTGCTTTGGTCATGGTGTTTCATCATATCAATAATAACCCTGAAGCTGGAGAGATGGCTCAGTGGTTAAGAGCATTGACTGTTCTTCCAGAGGATCCGGGGTCAGTTCCCAGCACCCACATGGCAACTAACAACTGTTTATAACTCCAGAATCTGTAACTCTAACCCTTACATAGACATACATGCAGGCAAAACACCAGTACAAATAAAAATAAATATTTAAAAAAATAATAACCCTAACTAAGATACTAACTTTTATTCTTTTTTGTGTTTTTGAGACAGGGTTCTTCTATGTAGTTCTGGTTGTTCTGAACTCTCTATATTGACCAGAGTGGCCTCGAATTCATGGATATCTGACTGCCTCTGGCTTTTGGATGCTAGCATTAAAGGCATGTGCCACTAAACCCAGCTGCAGTGCTTCATTTTTAATGGCCTAAAGGGCTTAATGAAACTCAGAAGCTGGTAAGATAGCTTGGCTGATAAAGTCATCAGCTGACTTGCCCCACCTCTGACAACCCGAGAACCCATGTGGTCAAAGGAATGACCCTGCAAACTGTACTCCTCTGGGCACACATACACCACCCTCCACACACACAGTAAAAACAACTCAAAAGGCTCCTCTGCCTGGATGAAAGAAGAGGAAGCAAGAACGTGTGGGCTGAAGCAGAGAGAGGGAGAGAAGGCAGATGTCCAAGTTATTTGCTTGTGTGTGCACCCACAGCACAGAAGGGTGAATCAGGAATCCAGGAGGTTGGGAACACTGGAACAAGCTGTTAAACTGTGTGCTACTGACTGGAGCTGACCTCTTGCTTGACCTTCACCGAGAGGACCATCTCCCAGAGACCCACCTGCCCTCACCCAAACATTCCCAGCTGTTCTTCTGTCTCTGCACTCTGTTCTTGGCTGCCTGAGTATGTAGTGCACGTATTATAATCAGCTGCTCTCCTCCCTCCCCCCTACCCTCTTGCTCTTCGGAAGTCTTAATTAACTATGTAGTACAGAATAATTTTGAATTTGGGATCCATCTACCTTGGCTGCTTCTATAACCTTAATTTAAAAAAAAAAAAAAGCCAAACCTCAGATAAGAAGGCTAGATATATAGTCACATATACATACACTCCTAGCACTTAGGAGGCTGATCAAGAGTTCAAGGCCAGCCTCAGCTATAGGAGACTCTGTCTCAAAATACAAAAAGTAGTGGTGGGTACACCTTTAATCTCAGGCAGAGGCCAGCCTGGTCTACAGAGGGAGTTCCAGGATAGGACAGGCAGGGCTGCAAAGAGAAACCCTGTCTAGAAACAGAACAAAAAAATCTCAAGTAAGCATGTGACCATATTAAAATATTATGCCAGTCTGGTTCAACGTAAACACTAACCAAAAGCTTAACTGAGCTTCCAAGCAGAGGAGGATTCTAGAAAAGAATACTGTGTCCTCATAGAGAATGATGGTGATTGATTCTCAGAGTCAGCCTCCCACACGTAAGTATGACACACTACAATGTGGCTCTGGCCTTTATTGTCCTATATTTTTTGTTTTGTTTGAGACAGTGTCATACTCTGTAGCCGAGGCTGGAAAACAATTCTCCTACCTTAGTCTCTGAAGCGTTCTGATGACAGGCGTGAGCCACCGTACCCAGCTAACATTCATTCTTAAATGTTTGAGTTACGTCTGCCTGGGCCTGGCTGACATTGACATATGCACAGTGAGACTGACACATATTAGTTTTCAGCGACTCTGGAGAAATGTAATTGGAAAAATAGACAGGGGGAGCAAACACTGGGAGTTTTCAAATTCTATTTAGGGAACAATGACCTTCAGATTTTATGCAACATGAGTCATTAAAACTTGATATTTTGTCAGGAATGGGAGTGAAGCTGGAGCAGGAACTTGGCAGCTGGCTCCCGTGAGCTTTTTCTTCCTGGCCTGAAGCAGGGAGCTGACTCCTCATACACTGAAGGACCAAGGGAGGCAGAGGTTCCACATTCTGTTTGTTCTAAAATCTCCCTTTTACCTGGTACAGTGTCAAAGACATTAGTGAATGTGTGCTTTGTAAGAGGCTTTGAATGTTTCCAAGGAAACATCTCAATCTATGGGAGGTAAAGAGTAAAGGACCAGGAATTCAAAGCTATCCTTAGCTACAAAGAAAGTTGGGGGCCAGCCTGGGCTACATGAGAATCTGGTTCAATAAAAAAGAAAGAAAGAATTTACCACTATTGTCAGGTACAGTGTGGAAGCTGTTGAGGCTCAAACACAGATCCTCATACTTGCTAGACAAGCATGCTACCATCAAGCTGTACTGCAGCTCTCAGGGTTGGTCTCAATGCTCTTTCATTCAAGTGGCATCCATTCACTCATTCACTCACACATTGAGGATGTAGCATCTCCTGCCTGACAAGACTGTGCTAGGTGCTAAGCAGGATGCTAGAACAAAGGCCTTCTGATGCCCATGGTGCTTCCATCTGACAGAAGACACAGAACTTACTTAATAAGGTATCTAGGAGGCTGGGCATGGTGTCTGAGGCAGGAGGATTATAATAGTTTAGAGGCTAGCCTTTTTTTCAAAGTAAGACTCTACTGAAAATAAAAATAAAACACACAACAACAAAGCACTTTTAATGAACATATAGTAAAACAAGAACAACAAATATCAAGTGAATGTGGTTTCAGTTACAGCAAACAAAAAAAGAATTGCATGTTGTGGAATCTTTTTTTTTTTTTTTTTTTTTTTTGTACACTGTGAAGATGTGTGTCAACATGCCAGCAAGAAAGGGCCTTACCATGTGAGCCAGGCTGCCTTTAAATTTGTGAACCTCTGGCCTGGTCTCTCAAGTGCTGGGATTACGGGGATGTATCCCCCAACTCAGCAACCGGCAGAATTTCACTTAGTACAGGGGATGAGTTTATATGTCCAATAGGATTCCCTAAATCAGACTCTGAATCAGATTTTTCATAGGTTTTGGGGGAGCATAGTTCTTGTGGGTTGCAGCCAAGGCAGGCTTGGGCAGAGGGTGGCCCTTAAAGAGAGGACAACAGTCTCACTCACTCCTTTAGGGAACTTGAGTTGGATGGCTATTCCCAGCTGTCCCAAAGGAAGGTGGGGTCCAGGCCTCCAGCTCTCTAATGGACCTAGTCAATGACCTTGAACAGATTCAAGAAAGAGGTGGAAGCCCAGGAGACATTTTCCTTCTACAGAAGGATGCAGATGTTAGCCATGGACAGTCAGTGGCCTTACCAGAACTGTCAACATAATTTGTCAGGCTCAGCCTGAAAAGAAAATGTGGTGTTCCTTATGAGAATACCAAGGAAATATCCAAACCCTAGTTGCCACCTGGCCATAATATCTATCTGCTTCTCTCTCCCTCTTTTTTCTTTTAAGATAGAGTCTCACTTTTGTAGCTCAATCTTCCAACATCAGCCTCATTGAGTGCTGGAATTATAGGTCTGTATCCTCATGCCTAGAATGTCAGTCTGAATGTCATTGGTCCCCATAAGCTCAGAGGGAGTGGCATTATTAGCAGGTATAGCCCTTTTGGAGTAGGTATGGCCTTGTTGGAGGAAGTGTGTCATTATAGGGGTGGGCTTTAGGGTACCCAGTGTCACAGTTCAC
Source organism: Sigmodon hispidus (assembly GCA_004025045.1). Classification (NCBI taxonomy): domain Eukaryota; kingdom Metazoa; phylum Chordata; class Mammalia; order Rodentia; family Cricetidae; genus Sigmodon; species Sigmodon hispidus. The sequence goes on from PVIH01013210.1 coordinate 16,350, forward strand.
TTCCTATTGCCAACAGGTCAAGATGAAAAATTCCCAGCTATCTCTCTGGCATTATGTCTGCCTTCATACTGCCATGTCCCACTATGAGGATAATGGACTAAATCTCTAAAATTGTTTTCATGAAAAATTAAATGTTTTTCTTTACAAGAGTTGCCATGATCATGGTATCTCTTCACAGCAACACAAATTTTAATTAAGACAGAAGTTGGTACCATGGGCTGGAGTATTGATGTAATAGGCCTGACCATGCTTTTGTTTGGAGGAAGTTGGACATTGGTGCTTTAGAGGGTTAGGAAAGCAGTGGGATACTTTAAGTGCTGTTTACTGGGCCATATTAGTAGGAGCATGGAAGACAGTGGTGCTCAGTGTGATTTGATGAATTGTGGGGTCTGGCTTTAGAGATTTCAGAGAAGAAAAATATTAATATGTGTCTTGGAGATCATTCTTGTAATATTTTAGTGAAGAATGTGGCCTGAAAACTTTGCCTAAGATTAAAGTGAAAGCTTCTGGATTAATTTTCTTGGCAGGAGGAATCTCTAGTATTGACTCTGTTGTGTGGTTATTAGTGTTAACTCTAATGAAGATTTATAATGAAGAGAAGCAAGTTGAGTGTGTTGATATGTTACATATTTAATAAAACCTGAAATATCCAGAGATTAACACACAGTCAAAACGTAGGCAAACAGCTCAGGAATTTCTTGATCTTTGAGTACAAAGCCAAACTGCTGGACTTTAATCCCAGCACAGGGAAAGCCTGGGAGTGGTGACCCATGACCTTCATCCCATAACTCTAGAGACATAACTTCCTGTGTTTCTGTGAGTTCAAGGCTGACTACCAAATAGAGTAGTTTCTGCCTTTAATCCTAACCTGGATGGGATACAGCTGGTGAGAAGGGTATTTAAAGGTCATAAGGAACCAGAGTGGACAGAAGTGACCAGGATCTAGGCTGAGGAAGTTGGAAGATAGCTGGGTGAGATTTGACTGTGGTGTTTCCTCTCTCTGATATTTCAACTTTCCCCTGATATTTGGCTCTGAGTTTCTTTCAATACAATCTGAGTTTGTGCTACAATAGAGAAAGGAAAATACAAAATGTATGATTTGAAGAGAAAAGGAGCAACAGGAAGTGAAATGGAGCTGAGTTCTGTGTTCAAGGAGATCAACAAATTAAGGAATAAAATAAAGGACGTCATGACTGTTAGAATTTCCTGGCACTTCCTGAATCCACATGCATGCTAGCACCCAGGCAATATACAAGATAACTGTTAGGATTTATGTGTATTTTGATATGTTTCAAATCTATCCAGTGGCAGGTTTCTATGGATACAGGTGGAACTCGGGAATGCAGCAGAATGCAGCAGCGGATAGAAGGAGACTCTTAATGGCTGTTTCTATGTAGAAAAGAGCTTTATTGTCAGATGAATATGGTTATGATTAACAGAGAGGTTATGATTATAATAGTATAGAAAGCAAGAAGAGAAAGGGTGTAGCGGTGTGTGCTACTTGGGGTCATTGAGTCAGACTCAGGCCTGTGTATTGAAAAAGACACAGACACTCCGGTCATTCGTCCACAGAGAATGCCACTTTATTGAATCCCCATCTCAGCTTAAATACAGGGCCACCTGGGGCAGGAAGCACAGTGGGAGTTCCCCAGACAGCTGACAAAATACTGACTTGAGGTAAAAAGCCCAGTTTCCTATACTATCCCCTACAGACAGGAAGGCCAAAACATCCCAGACAATGGGAGACACAGTGCTGGGGGCCGAGGAGCTAAGGCCCTCACTGTCTTAAACAACACCATGAATTCGGGCCTCAGGCTAGGTCTGAGTTAGGTTTCCTTTTACTGTGAGTCAAGTCTCTTCCCAGACAACAGGTGACTCCCTTCCGGTTAGACAATTGATTGATAATAGATAGGTTTCCACAGTAACATATCCTGTTTAGCTAAACACCTTTTAACTGTGGAATTTCCCCACCCTACTTGTGTTTCTATATAACTGCTGTCTGAACAAAAAATGTTTAGAGCTTGATCAGATTTTGTCTTGCTCTCGTTCTCTTTGTGTTTCTTATCCCTTTATTTTTCCGCCCCTACTTTAGGTCTGCGTTGAAGACCCTGCTGGCCGGGGCAGTACAGCATGAGCAACTAGTTATCCACAGGCTATATCCTTCAAGGCTCAGAGTGCAGGTAAAGGTGCGGAGTGCAGAGGCCTATAAAAGGGAAAGAAAGAGAGAAGGAAAAATAGAGAGCTCCCAAGATAAGACCCAGGCAGGGAGAGAGAGAGATGCCATGGAAACCTTAATGTCAGTGCCCAGGGGAGGGCGTGGCTCCTACAGACTAACAGTCACTCCAGGTACTGGCATTTCTTGGGTCCTATAGCTGCCCATGTGCAGTCAGGCAAAATGCCTGGTCACCTCAGCCTTACATCCTGTGTACGCTAGCTGTGGCACATCACCAAATAAGCTTCCTTTATGCATAGGCAGCATGGCATGCCATCCATATGCATGAGCAGGTGTAGCCGCACAAGCCCCCTGCAGAGCCACCCTAAAAAGCAGACTCCACCAGTTGCCCCTCCCTCTTTTATCACAGCCTTTTTCAACCACCCATTTCACACCCTCTGTTCTTTATTCTCCCAATAAACTCTAAAAATAGTTTTGGTGTTGTTTTTTGATCCGATTTCTCAAGCCCTTAAGAACAGTGACCTCAGGGAGAAACCTCACCCAGCTAAACTTCCAACTTGTGAAAAGGGATTAAAGAAAAATTCAGTGTTGAGTGTGGTGGCACGAACTTTTAATCCCAGCACTCTGGAGGCAGAGGCAGGCAGATGTGGTCTATAGAGCAAGTTCCATGACAGCCAAGCTTAGGCCGTGAAGAAAATCACAGAAAGCAGAAAGCTGGCGAAGATGTAATTGGATGTGGGGACCGTGTTCCAGCCCCAGCAAGAAGCAGAACTGGGCAACTTTGGCCACATGGTTCTGGGCTTAGATTCAAGAATAAAAGAAAGGGGTTATGGAACCTTCCTGTGTGACTAAGGAAAGCTGCTGAGGTCAGGCATGTGTCAGGCATGTCTCCGAATGGAGGCCTAGAGAGGCCATTGTGTAAAGCTGTGAATTTGAAGCCTGGATTTCCTTGGGGACTCTAAGCTGGAGATGCCAGCACCATGGAATACCTGTGGAGGAGATCTGTGGAACCAACTCAAGAGGAAGAAGTGTGTTGTAGTCAACAAAGCTTGGAGATCTGAAGAGTGCTTTGATATCAGACATGGAAATACAGAGTTTGGAGTTTGCCCAGCTGGTTTTCAGTCTAGCTTTGGACGATTTTTCCTCACTATGTTCCTCTCCCCACAGTTTGGAAGAGTAATATATTCCATTATAGATTGGAAGCAAGTGATCTTTTTTTATTTTGATTTTATAGGTGATTATAGTTAAGAGATTCCCTGAGTCTCAGAAGAGACTCTGAACTTTGGGCTTTTAAACATTATTTAGACTATGATAGACTATGGGGACTTTGGAAGTTGGACTAAATGCTTTTTGCACTGTGATACTGTTCCAAGCCTGGGGGGCCAGGAAGTGAGATGTGATAGTTTGGATGTAGGTGCCCCCCCATGAGCTCATATGGAGTCACTCTATTAGGAGGTGTGGGTACTAAGCAGTATTTAATATTATACCCTCTCAGACTCCAGAACTCCCAACCAATGGATGGAAGAAACTCTTACAGGCATCCAGGTCCTGTGTGCCTGCCTCCAACTCCCACTGAACATGACTTTAGAGATAAAACTAGTAAAAGTCACTGGGATAGGGAACCAGAAAACCAAGAACTCATCTCTCAAGCTAGGGATATGATGGCAGGTAGTACTGTGTGTGCTGAGGCTCCAAGTCCTGGGCCCTCTGCTTCATGTCTCACATGAAACACAAATTCAGGTAGTGGTGGCACACACCTTTAATCCCAGTAATTAGGAGGCAGAGGCAGGCAGATCTCTTCATTCGATGCCAGCTTGGTCTACAGTGTTAGTTTCAGGACAGTCAGGGCTCCACAGAGAAACCCTGTCTTGGAAAACAAACAAACAATCAGACAATATAAATCCAAAGAAAAGATATCACAGATGGCAACAGTCATTACCCAGCATGAAGCTAGAGTATAGGGATGTGGCTAAATGCAGGGTCCTGTTCAAGATCACCAGAAGCTATTCTGGGCTCAACTACTGGGTGAAAGATGCAGAGAAGGCCACAGAGTGAGGGTGTGGGTCCAGCATCCATGATAGTAGGCATCCTGTGTGATGGGAACAGTCAGAGAAGTTGTCTCTGCTCTGGGGAAATGAGAAAAAGCTTGTAGTAAAAAGCATCATGGACCAAAAGAACAAAGCCTGGGAGTTGCAGGGGTGGGTGGGTGGGTGGGGGCAGGGGTGGGTAGGTGGGGGCAGGGGTGGGGGGGCATGCTGAGCCTGGCAGTGCAGGCCATGGAAAGGATTTCAGTTCTTATTGCCTTGGAGCCCCATAAAGCCTTTAAAAAGATTTAGCCAAGGGAGCAATCTGCTTAGCGTTTTGTTTTGAGAAGGTTATCCCCAGCTGAAGTGAGAACTTAATAGAGGGGCTTAGGGAATGCAGTCATTTGAAATCCACAGGAGAGAGGCCATGAATCAAGAGGTAATGGTGTAGCAGAGCACAGCGGGTGCATTTGGGGATCAGTTGACTGGTTGCAGGGTCAAGAGAGGGAGGATGTCAAGGGTGGTCTACTGTCTTACTGGCATAGATTTAAGCCCCTGGTATATAACAGAGAGCCAGGGAACAGTCTGGGTTTTTATGAAGCCTCAGGACAGGGAGAACCCAGCCAGCCAGTGGGCAGTGACCATACTGTTTCTGTTTACTGATAGAAATGTCTGAGCTGCGAACATGGGTTACTTCCCAACCCAACAAGGGAACATGGGGTCACAGGATCTGGAAGGGCTTACAGGAGGAAAGGACAGCCAAGTAGAAATGCAAAAAAGACTAGACAGACAGAAAAGCAGAGTGAGCAAGGCCAGGGAGGGCACAGGTGAACCATCCGCCACTGTGGCAGCCTGGCCAAACCTTCAGAAGGGGTGTGGCAGTATCTCAGGACAGCTTTGGTTGTCTCTACTGAAAACACATGCTATCAGCATCTACTGAATCAGAGGCTGAACAGCCCAGCCCAGCCCTGATAATAGAAACAAGCCAGCCCACAATGGCAAGTGACAGCTGAAATATCCTAAGCATGAGGCCTGCTGCCCAGCCAAAGGACAAAGAGCTCTGCACCTGCCTAGAACATGGAGACACAGGTACAAGGGGGTAACAAAGATTCAGTCAGAAGCCTAGTGGATGCCAGGCCTTACAGGGCTGAAGGCACTGGACAAGGGCATTTGAACGCAGTGCCAAGGGAGCTGAGGGGCCAATAAAAGCTAAGCAATGAAATGAGGAGAATAGGCAATCAACAAACTTGGACTCAGGATTACTATGTGCTAACTACTCTTGCACTTCTGACCCAGATGTAGACCCAAGCAAGCGTCTTTACAGTGGACCTCAGCTGACTCCTCCAGTTTAACCCAATCCTTTTTGATTTATTTATTAACATTCATTTTGAGACAGGGTCTCATTGTGAGGACCTGGATTCATTTGTCCAATCCTGGAATGCCATCTTGGTTACGTATGTTTTTCTTTAAAGACAGCCCTCCACCCCACCCCACCACCCCTGCCCCCTCATCAGGGCAGCCGGTCCTTTCCACTGGGCCCCATCCTGGCTATCGACCTGGGTTCGTGGGAACCTGTATATAACAATAAAAACCTCATGCACATTATAGCATGTCTAGCCTCCCTGTCGGCGATCGTGGAAATTTTTACATGCAGGCATAACACTCACATAACTTAGTCTTGCCTTGAATTCCAGGTATAACTAAAAATGACCTTGAACTCCGATTCTCCTTTCCACCTCCAGAGTGCTGGTATTACAGGCATGCACCACCACACCTGACCCTCATTTAACTCAATTTCAACTTTGTATCTGGAAACAGCATCAGATCCCACAGCCTGAGGGCTGAGTTCCCGGGGCTTCACCCCTCTCCACTCCCATTTCAGAAAGATGTCAATTGCAAGCCCCAATTTACTTCTTTGTTTCCTTGGTGTGTTATGAGTGTGTGTGTGTGTGTGTGTGTGTGTGTGTGTGTGTGTGTTCCTTCACATGGAGACCAGAAAGGGATACCAGGTATCCTACTCTATCACTGTCCACCCTTGAGATAAGTAAACCTGGAGCTAGACTGGCAGCAAGCCCGGGGAGACTCCTGTTCCCGCCCTTCACAGCACTGATGTAACGAGTATGCATGGCCACACCCAGCTTATTTCACTCCGGGATCCGAACTCTGATCTCCTTGCCTCCACACTGAGCAACCTTACCACAGAGCAATTTCCCCCATCACATCAAGTTGTCTGATCTGTGGCCCCGACCTGGTATTTATCATCACCCATCCTTAGTGTTATTAATATGCTCAAGGAGGTCATAGAGCCGGGGGAAGCGCACTTGCTGGTTTATTAGGACAGACATCATAAGAGGTACAGACTGAGAGCTGCCTGGGGGCAGGGGATGAGGAGTAAGGGCATGAGAAACTCCCACGTCCTGTCCTGCCCTGCTCCCCTCCAGCTCAGAACTCTGCCCTTGAGGTTTATAGAGATCACTGATGTATGGGTGGAAAGGAATTGAACAAAGAATGTAATCTAATGTTGACAGATGAAGTGGGAAAGCCAGTGAGGCCCATCTATGTAAATACTTACCTCAGTGTTCCTTCCCCTGTAATGGGTCCCAATCCAACACCTATTATCAGATAAGTGGTGTGTGTGTGTGTGTGTGTGTGTGTGTGCTTATGTGTCCACTTGATCCGCTCTGCTGGGGACTGATCCTAGGGCCTCGCTAAGCAAATGCTGGACCACTGTCCTATATTTCTAGTCTGAGGAGCCCTGAGGTGTGTTAGTGGCTTCTGTCACTTTCTTTGCAGGAAGAGGTTTTGAACCCGGAAGTACAGAGGAAAGGGAAATCAGAAAGAGGGAGTCGGGATGAGACTAAAAAGGAGGGAGTGAAACCGAGCTTGGGGACCTGGGTGCACCAGGACATACCCTGGGAAGCTGTGGGGGTCTGGATGGAGAGGTTTGCAGGCAGTGACAGCAGAGGGCTGTCCCGTGACATAAGGTAGGAAGCCCAGCGCATCCACTTTGCTCACACACAGAGTGAAATGTGGTCCTGAAGCAGGCGGAAGGAGGAATTCTACCCCTCCTAGACACCTGCAGATGTCTTGCCTCCTCTCAGCTAGAAAATGCAACCACGTGGGGTCCCACTTGCAGTTTTATTCAGCCGAATTAGAGGCACAGTCGGAAATCTGCCACATCCTGGAGGAGGGAGGGAGGAGGAAGGAGGGGTTTGAGCCACGGATCTTGCAAACACTGAAGAACACTCCCGTGGAAGCCCAGCTGCTGAGCTCTGAGTGTGCCCCGCCCTCTCCTTCAAGGTTATGGCGTCTTAAAGGGTTCTGTTTGGTTTTCTTGTGTCATTGAAGTAACCCAAAACCCAGGCATAGCGACAATTGGCTGACACCTGTTGAGGCCCCCCCCCTCCCTGGGCCAAGATTTGGGAAGGCATCCAAATCTCTGTTAGCGCTTTAATCTTCCCTGGGAGGCTAGTGAGGCTCAGAGAGGTTGAGCAGCTGGCTGGGGGTGTGACCCGCTAGAAACTGCTGGAGCTAGGATCTGAACCAGGGCAAACGGATGCCAGAAAGAACAGATTTCACCCCAGACAGTCGCGGCACGAAGGATGACAACGAACACCCTTCTTTGGACTCCTTGTGGGACTCTCTGAAATCCTGTCCTCTCAGGGTTGTCAAAGAAAACAGGAAGGCCCCCCCGTGGAGACTCCCTCCCTCCTACACAAGCCAGGAAGTGGCTGGCAGAAAGATCGATACCTAGCAAGGCTTGGAGCACCCGGGTTGGGAGTTTAGGGCCGTCAACGGGCGGAGCCCGGAGCCAAGTCCCCTGGGGTCCCTGGGCTGCATTCCTCCGAGGTCTGCAGAGGCCACCGCTTAAAGGCGCAGAGGAGCAGCTGGGAACGAGAACAAAGCGGCCAGACCCCCCTCGGAGGAAGGAAGGAGCGAGCCCCAGGAAGCAGCTGATAGCGCTAAGCTCAGCTTGTTTTTTCCTCTGCTCAACAGTTCTCCTGCCACGGCAAACAAAAGATGTACGTTCTGATTCCCTCCCGTGTTTGGATTGCACCGCGGACTGAGTCTGCTTTGTGATGAGCTGGGGGAGAGGCGTCCCGGGCAGCTTCTGGCTCGCCTTGCCAGATGATGGCAGCGCTGTCCGCCCTGCCTGTTCCCAGCCTAGCCACACGTTGCTCTCGATAATGGAATGTGATGTAGTGAATGCTGCAGGTTGACTCATGACCTTAGCTTCGAAATAACTGCAGCTCACAACCTGTAAAGCTATTAAGGTGGGATCTCTGGCCTCTCTCAGCTCCATGAAGCCACTATCGACACAGAAAAAGTCACATCCCACTGCTGTTCGAGGGCCGCGTTGGGAATACACAAGGTGCAGTCTGTCCTGCCCGGACCTAGCCACTTTTCTTCCATAGGTCAGAGCAATAGTAATAGAAGGCAGGCGCAGGATCCAGGTATGAACCTGGGTCTGTCCACCTTCAAGGTCACCTGTGAGTGACGGGCAGGTCTAAGCAATCCACTAAGTTTGCTGAACTACATAGAGTAACTTCCTACTGGGTATGGAGGGAGGGAAGAGACTTGCCAGTCTCCTAAACCCTGTTCCAGGCAGGCTGATACGCGATGGCAATGTTGGGTGTACTTAGTTTTGCCTGAGCAGGTATGGAACTTGTGGGCTATGCCAAAGGGTAACCGTAGAACCAACAGCAAACGCTCACGAAGCAAATACAAGGCTTTCCACATATAGTCTGTAGCGATGCTGACTCCATCGGGATCCCTACAGCCAGGGACAATGACAGTTCCGATCACTTGGACCAAGAGACTCTTTTGATGCCAGAGATTCATGCGCAGGATGATCTGTCACCACAGGAATTAAGAGCAGCAAGAGACCAGCGTGGTTGGACCGTGCTCCCAGCTGCCTGGCGTTCTCTCCGCCCACCACACTCCAAGGAGGTAGTTCACATGCAGTAGATAAATGGCAGAAAGGGCAGGCAACTAATTTTTTCAGCTGGAGGCTGTAAAGGAATGTGGGTGTCTGGCATGCGCCTTTGCCTCTGTCTCCATTCTCAGGGAAATAGCTCCCGGAATCCAGTTCTTCTCTTTAGAACCAAAAGGTAATTTAGTCCTGAAAATCACTGTGAATGAATCTAAGACCAGCACGAAGGTGAGCTTGTGGTCTTTTTGCTACATGAAGGGCCCAAGGCCTGCGCAAATGACAGGCTAATTCTTCTGCTTGTGCTTTTTGTTTTCTGACACAAGGTTTCATATAGTTCAGGCTAGTCCCAAACTAACTATGTAGACAAGGCTGGCCTTGAAATTCTGGTCCTCCCAAGTGTTAGGTTAACTGATATGTATCACCATACCTAGCTGAGGGAATAAACCTTTATAGTTTCCATGGGGAGGGAGAAAGGTTTTCTCAGAGTATACCTCAGGGTCTAGTTTCTAAGTCTCTGGAACCTCTGTTGGGTGGGACAGGAGAGCCAGCCTAGTGAGCAAGGACAGGTAAAGCAGGGGAACTGATTAATAAAATGCAAAGAAGTGTGCTGGACTGTACCCACTTCTAATCTCAGCACTGAGGCAGAAGCAAGCAGACCTCTGAATTCCAGGCAGTTCTACAGGGAGAGTTCAGGACAGCTAGGGAGAAACCCTGTCTGGGGGAGGGGGAAAAGAATGCATGGAAACATCTTAACATAACGGTGGATGGGATTTGGGACTGAAGAAAGACTTACTCCTTTTCCATTGAGATATTGTGATGTTGGGGCTAAACTGTGAAGGCTCAGGATTGAGGGTAAAGCTCAATAGTGGAGCATAAGGACTGTGTTCAAAGTCCATTACTGATGCTATTGATGATGATGGTGTAGTGATGATAACGACATATGTCTTTTGAGATGGGGTGTGGCTCAGTGTTTGGTTTCAAGAACCATTTTAAAGCAGATAGGTATAGTGGCACATGTAGGCATTTAGGAAGAAGAGCAGAAGGAGAAGGAATTCAGGACCAGCACGGGATACATAAAACCCTTTTAAAAAAAAAGAAAAACAAAATACAGGCTTGTGTTGGAAATTTAGGAGGGTGACTTTAAACAGTATTTAACATATATATATATATATATATATATATATATATGTTGTGGTTTTTCTTTTTTTTTAATTTTATCTATTTATTATTAAGTATGCAGTATACAAAAGAGGGTACCAGATATCATTATAGATGGTTGTGAGCCACCATGTGGTTGCTGGGAATTGAACTCAGGACCTCTGGAAGAACAGTCAGTACTTTTAACCTCTGAGCCATCTCTCCAGCCCCTGGTTTTGGTTTTTCAAAACAGAGTTTCTCTGTGTAGGCCTGGCTGTCCTGGAACTCACTCTGTAGACTAGGTTGGCCTGGAATTCACAGAGATATTGAAGGACCCTGGGTTCTAGGGCCTGACCCAGGCATTCAGTTCAGGTATTCGGCAGAGCACCCACCATGAGAACAAGGAACTAAAGTCTAAAAGTCTGTCCCAGGAAACAGAGTGACCCAGCCCAGATAGCCATAATCAACTCAGATAGGACATAATAGTTGAACCTGTGATTAAAATACCAGAAGTTCCAAGCAGAATAGCGGTGACCAACACCTGGTTGTAAAAGCCCCCTAACCAGCTGGTCTTAAGGCAACCCCACGACTATTGTGAGCAACCTTACGATTATAGTATGACATTTAAAGTGACCAATCGTGTTGCCCCAGTTGCTATGGTGATTTTATGGTTTTAGTCTTAAAAGAGATATGAGATTGTTAATCCTGGCTCCTCCCTTGCTACTCTCTTGCTCCAGAGGCAGGGAGGTAGCCCCCCTGTACAGACGAAATAAATCCTCATGCTTTTTGCATCAACTGGCCTTGAGTCTGGGTTCTTGGGGGCCCCCTTCCCGAGGATAGTACCCTGAGTCTGGGGTCTATCAATATGTCTGGCTGTGCCTCCTGAGTGCTGGGATGCACCACCATACCCCAGCTAATATTTAAGATTTTTTATTCTGTTTGGGGGCTGCAAGATGGAAAGAAGTAGATGTTTCATAGGGCCATTATGAAGAATAAATGAGAAATAAGCAATTAAGCTATTTGGCATGTAATACACATTTAATTGTGTCCAGGATTAATTTCATTTTTCCTCTTAGCTCGCTTCATAATTATTTGCACATGGTAGGCCAATGCTCTGCTACATCCCAGAAAAATGATGTTACCTGTTAGAGATTTACTGTGAAGCACCCATGATATGATGACTAGTGGGAGGTCAGGAGAGGATAGATAAAGCCCTAAAAGGAACAGGATTGACCATGCTTGATAGTTGATGAAGTCAGAAGAAGGATATAGTCTATTATAGACAGGCTCATTTTGAAATATTTGAAATCTCCCATGATAAAATATGTCTTTTTTGTTTGTTTGATTTTTAAGTAGCAGTGTTTATAAAAAGTAAAGGAGGAAAAGAGAAAAAGTAAAGAAAGGAGGCTGGAGAGATGGCTCAGTGGTTAAGAGCACTAGCTGTTCTTCCAGAGGACCCGGGTTCGATTCCAAGCTTCCACATGGCAGCTCATGACTGTCTGCAATTCCAGTTCCAAGATATCTGACACTCTAACACAGATATACATGCAGGCAAAACACCAGTGCACATAAAAATAAATAAAATTATTAAAAGTGAATAAGTAAAAATAAAAAAGCTCAAACTGGTATTATGGGTCCTAGATATAAAACCCCAAATTCACCATTTAAAAACAAAACAAAACAAAACAAAAAAACAGACAAGCAAAAAAACATAGAGGAAGTTCCCCTTCCACTTTAAAGATTAAAAGGACAAAAAGTAGACTTTTTTTTTTTTTTTTTTTTAGCTAGGTTCTGACTTTTAGCCTGACTGGCCTCAGACTCAGAGCTTGGTCTGCCTCTGCATCCTGAACGCTATCATTAATCACTAAGTTTGGAATCATCAAAAAGGTGAAAATAATAAAACAACCCTCATTCTGCTAAATTAAAAAATAGTAGAAGTTTTAAAAGGTTAAGAAACAGAAAAAAAAAGGGAGAAAATAACTCAGTTATATAGGAAATTGGTTTCTGCTTCGAGAGCCCATTCAGAACCAGTGCCTGGGATGCAAAGAGCTGTGCCAGAGAAAGTTCAGGATGTCAAGGTACTGTCCACTGGCCTCAGAGGCCTCCACACAGCCCTCAGCCTTGGGCCAACCCTGTTACATCTTATCTGGGCCAAGTACCTTCACTTTCTCAGCAGGATGAATGGGTATCATGCTGTGCAGTGGTTAAATGGAAATACAGACAAGCTAGCTTTGGGGACCAATGCTTGACTAACTCTTTGGGAGATTGGAAGGACTTGGATTCTCCCTCCGATCTCTTGTGGTCCCTTTCAGAGATCTCTCGAGCCTGATGAGTCAGCAGAGAGCCTAGCATTTCCCCCTCTATAGTCTATCATTACAAAATTTCAAATAAACAGGGGCTGGAGAGATGGCTCAGAGGTTGGGAGCACTAATTGTTCTTCCAGATGTCCTGAATTCAGTTCCCAGCAACCACATGGTGGTTCACAACCATCTGTAATGAGATCTGGAACCCTCTTCTATATAATTATACATAATAAATAAATAGATATTAAAAAAATTAAATACACAAGAAAGCTTAGATATTGTGAAATAGTCCAGAGTTTTATTATTGGCATTTTTGTTCACTTTATTGAACTGTAATTTAAAATAAAAGAAAATGTGCCTGTGGACAGTCTGTTGAGTTGTTTGTTTTTAAATAAAAAAAATTAAATATATGTAAATGCCTGCATATATGTCTGTGCACTACATACATGCCTGGTACCCAGGGAGTCAGGAAGAGGACATCCCTGGGACTGGAGTTATAGATAGAGTTGTGAGTACCACATGTAGGTATTGGGAATTAAACCTGGGTCCTCTGGGCCAGTGTTCTTAACCACTGAGCCATCTCTCCAGCTCCAAGCTGGCTGCTTTTAACACTCATGGAGATGCACAAATGCTACCAAAATCAATCTTAGGACATTTCTCTGCCCTACTCCCTACTCTCCTCATCCTAAGCAACCGACAGTCTACTTCCTGTCTGTGTGGAACTGTCCATTTTGAGCCCTTGGTATGAATGTGCTTATATAAAATACAGTTATAGAGAAGTTTCTGGCCCGCCCTAGCCCCACGGTCTAAACCTGCCCGCTGCTGCTTAGCCCCCCCAAAATGACTCAGAAGCTTATATTAATTACATGCTGTTTGGCCTATGGCTCAAGCATATTTCAAGCTAGCTCTTTCATCTTAATTCAACCCATTCCCATTAATCTGTCTTGCCATGTGGCTCATGGCTTACCTACTTCTTTACATCTTGCTTCTTGGGTGGTTGGATCACTTCTTCTCCTTTATCTCTGCTTGGTTTTCCTGCCTCCTTCTAAAATGCCCTGCCATAGGCTCAAACGGTCCCTTTATTAACCAATGATATTTGCAGCATACAGAAAGACACTCCACATTATACAATTAGTTGAGACTGACTTCCTTTTTGACCATAAGGTTTTTCAAGGTCCATCAATGTCTTAGCAATTACTATATAACCATACAACATTCCATTTCTGTCACTAATAGACAAGTGGATTTGCTTATCACATGTTTATCCATGTAGTCATGCTCCATCCATTTAGTTAATCATATGTCAGTTCTATTTCTAAGTAAGCTCCTTTCCCCCTTTTCCAACTCTTAGCATTTTCCACTTGTATACCTCTCAAAGCTCACACCACACTATACTACTCAAAGGTGCAAAAATATGAAACATTGGTATCTTCCAACGTCTGGCTCGTATGGTAGGTGGAGGCTGGGAGATGAGGAGTGGACTTTGTTATATTGGCACAGAAGTCTTCATTCTCATTCACACCACTATAACAGCCCCGCCCCCCAGATCTTAGCACAACTGACTCCATGATGAAAGTACCGTTCACATGGTGAGAATCAACATGTACACAGCACCACCAGTCAGAACAAGAACAAAGGCCTAATCCCTCCAAGTCTATAGTTCTGAGACAGTCTCTGAGTGTACTAACCTTGCCTTTTGGCTTCTGTAGTCCCTCTTCTGGCTAACTGAAGTATATCAATCCAGGATATACTGAAAAGCTGGCTCTGAGAAATTCAGAATACTCAGTGTAGTCAGTCAGCTAGCTAAGACTTTCTATTGGCTTAAGCCCATGTCTGAACCATCATCCTCTTTGAACCAACTCCACTTCTATTACAGCAAGCCACAGACTCACAGATTTTACATTTCATAAATACAGATTCCTCAAAAGTTCTCTGAATATCCTCCACATTTCTCCTGATTCAATGTCTTACAATGCTAATTACCTGGATGGCCTTTCAAGTGTGACAGATCCACTCTGACTATGCTACATCTCTGTGAATTACCCAACACACACACACACACACACACACACACACACACACACACACACCCCGCTTTACCCTTGCTTCCTATTTCATTTTCCACTTCCTCTACTTTATTGAATTGGCCTTTTGACCTGTCTGGCTCCATAAGTCTAAATTGCCAAAGGCAGAGTGAACTTTCTATGTCTTGACATCCTGGGAACTCATTGTAGAATATGGCTTAATAAATGCTTGCTGTACAGTGACCTGGAAAATATCTACTTTCTGTTGTTTACTTAACAATCATTGTGTTGGATGTGCACCAAGGAAAACTCTGTGCTAAGTGTCTGGGTTTGGATACAAAGATGAAGAAGGCCATTCTGGGCCTCAGAGACACCCACAGGATCCTCTTGTCTGGACAAATGCAAAATCAGACGAGATGCCAGGATGACAAATGTAAACTGGGACTGTCCTAGGAAAACTGGACTATATGGTCACCCAAATTATATACTAGCTGTGGTGACAACAGCAGTGTCATGCTGATTCATGCCTGTCGTTAGATGCAGTCATTGCCAGACTTTTTTTTTTTTTTTAAGACAGGGTCTTACTATGTAGCCCTGGCTGACCTGGAACTCTGTGTATGCCAGGCTAGCCCCAAACACACAGAGATCTGCTGCTTATCTCTGCCTCTTGAGTATTCAGATTAAAGGTATATGCCACATGCCCAGAACAATAAAATAGTAGTAGTAGTTATTATTTGGGTTTTTTCTTTTTCTTTTCTTTAATATTTATTTTTATTATTTTCTTTGAATTAGTGTTTTGCCTGCATGTATAACTGTGTTAGGGTGTCAGATTTTGGAATTACAGACAGTTGTTAGCTGCCATGTAGATGCTGGGAATCAAACTCAGGTCCTCCGGAAGAACAGTCAGGGCTCTTAACCGCTGAAGCATCTCTCCAGCCCCTTATTTGGGTTTTTTTTCCAAGACAGGTTTTCTCTATGTAGCTTTGGAGCCTGACCTGGAACTCTGTAGACCAGGCTGGCCTTGAACTTACAGAGATATGTCTGCCTCTGCCTCCCAAGTGCTGTGCGCCGCCACCACCAGGCTCATCAGAATTATTTTTATAGAGTGATTCATGCAATTCGGGATGGCCTTAAAGCCACTGTGAAGATAAGGATATCTTTAAACTCCTGATTCTCCGGCCTCAGCCTCCCAAGTGCTGTGTGTACATCAAAATATCTGGTTCTTGTGAAGCTGGGAATCATACATGGGCTCAATACATGCTAGACAAGCTATATACCCTGTTTAAAAATTAACTTGTTGAGAATTTCTTGTACTGTTTTGTGACCCTATTCACTCCCCATTCTCGTCCTTGGCCCCTCCCGATATACCACACCTCCTTGTTCCCTCCTTTATGTCTTCCTTTTTTAATTTTTGAGACAAGGTCTGACTATGTAGTTCTGACTCTCCTGGAACTTGATATATAGACCAGGCTGGACACAAACTCATAGAGATCCATCTGCCTCTGCCTCCTGGGTTCTGGGATTAAATATATGAACAGAGGTATCTCTCTTTTATTTTTTTTTCTTTCTTCTTTTTTCTCTTTCTTTCTTCTTTTCTTAGTTGCTGTTTTTTGGTTTTGTTTTGTTTTGTTTTGTTCCCGTGAGGAGACACCATGACTAAGTCAACCATTTAATTGGGGGCGAGCTTACAACTTCAGAGGATTAGTCTCTCATCATCCCGGTGGGGAACATAGTGGCAGGCAGGATGCTAGAGAAATCGATTAGAGATATGTCCTGATCCACAGGCATCAGGCAGAGAGACGCTGGATCTGGCATGGGCTTTTGAAACTTCAAAGCCCACCCCCAGTGACAAACTTTCTCTAACAAGGCCACGCCTCCTATTCATTCTAATCCTCAAACCAGTCCACTGCCTGGCGACTTAGCATTCAAATACTTAAGCCTATGGAGGCAAGCCACCATGCCCACCAAGTTTAGTGTGTTGCCCCGACGCTCATGGCTGTCATGTATTTGGGACACTGCCTCCTTCCAGGAGCTACAACTTTCAGGAAAACTGATTTTCACCCCAGAAGCCATTAACTCCATAGCTCCTGAGTCAGGAGTGGAGGGTTAGAATTCCTCCTTCTTCCATGCTATCATGTAGCCTGGCTAGACCTTGTGCTAATCTTGTGCAGGCAGCCACAGCTGCTGTGAGGTCTTGAGTGCAGCCTGCTCATGTCCAGAAAACACTCTTTTGCTTCAGTCCTCCCTGACCTCTGACTCTTAGCTTTAACGTTTTTAAGATAAAAAGAATCAGAGAGGAAAAAAAAAAAAAAAAATCAATGAATCTCAGAAGCCTGTGGATGCAGGAGGCAGAGGGGCTTGGCTCAGCTCTGGGTAACACTATCCAGGCATCTGCTTTGGCTCAGGAGGACACCACTACATATAGCAAACATCATCTCATTCAAATGAATTCTTACAAAACAGAGTGTTGGAATGAAAGTATTGGCAGGCCTTCTCTTTCACAGAGCAGCTGCTCCCTGTAAGCTTTTCCTACAATGTCACAGTTTTATTTGAAGCAGCCACAATAACAGATGCTTTCTAAGAGGACTTTGCTGGGTGAAGCTGCTGCTGGCAATGACCCAAGATAGCATTTTTTCCCCCAGGATGTTTGTCAATATTTCATCTTGTAGGACTAAAGTATACTGCCTTGCTTTCTCTTTTTTTTCTTCCTTCCTTCTCTGATTTGGCTAAACTGGCTGGTCAGCAAGCCCTGTATTCTAATATGCACCAGTAGGCTCAGAGTTGTTGTTCTTATTATCGTTATTAGCTGTTGCTGTTTGTTTGTTTGTTTCCATTTTTCAAGACAGGGTTTTTCTGTGTAGTCCTGGCTGTTCTGAAACTCACTATGTAGACCGGACTTGCCTTGAACTCACAGAAATCCTCCTGCCTCTGCCTCCTGAGTGCTGGGATTAAAGGCTTGAGCCACCACTGTTTAGCTATTTCTGTATTGCTTCATTGTTTATGTTTTTGAGACAGGTCTCACAATTTCTAGTCTATTAATTACTTTTCTGTTATTGTGATAAAATACTATAACCAAAAGCAACGACAGTTAGGAAGGTTTGTTTTGGTTTATGGTTCCAGAGAGATAAGAGTCCATCATGGCTAAGAAGGCAGAGCACAAGGATAAAGAAACACATTTCATCTGCGGGAATTGAAAAGGTTATAGATTTCCAAAGCCTGACCCTAGTGACATACTTCCCCCAGTCAGGCTGTATCACCTAAACATTCCATAACTGCTTCCAAACAGCGCCATCAACTGGAGACAAATGGTAACTACATGAGCCTATGGGGGAACATTTCCCATTCAAACCATCATTCTCAGGCTGGTCTGGAACTCCATGGTGCCAAGGATGACTTTGATTCTTCTGCTCCTACCTCTCCAGTTCTGGCGTTACAGTGTGCCTCACAGTCTCTGTTTACAGGTTCTGGAGATGGAGCACAGTGCCTCGTGCATTCTAGACAAGAGAACTGACAAACCCCAATTTCTCCAAGGAATTCTTTTTTTAAGATTAATTGACCAGAAATGGTGATATACTCTTTTAATCCTAGCACTTGGGAGGCAGAAGTAGGGGAGTCTTTGTGAGGAGTTCTAAGCCAGCTAGGACTTTACAGTGAGACCCTGTCTCAACAAGGTTACTCTTATATTGTGTATGTGTGTGTATCTATGTGGGTGATCAGAAGAGGAAGCCTGATGCCCTGGAGCTGAAGATGCTGGTGTTTGAGAGAAGGAACCACTGTGGGTGCTAGAAATCAAATCTAGATGCCCTGGAAGTGCGTATGTGTTCTTAAGACCGAGCCATCTCTCCAGCCCTTGAAGCAATTCTTTTTATCACTAACTTTCTTTGCAACTGGGCTGGAATGTAAAGAAGGCTGCTGCATACTTCATATAGCTGGGATGCTTCTTGCTAAAGTGTCCTGGCTGCTTCTCACTATCATCTTCTTCCCCACGGAGAAAAGTCTGGGGACGCAGCACACACCCTTCCTTCAGAACTATCAATCTCCCTGGCCTGGAAGGCAGTGTAGTAGACCCCTCTGCTTGTGTCATTCCAACCCCACCCCACCCCACCCCCTGTGAGCAGAGAATGAGAGCTTTGTGGTGTGCCTAGAAAATGAGCATTTTAAATTCTTAATGAATACTCATTTTACTGTCCTTTGTATGTATTCCTCGCCCCCTTGTCTTCCAGCATGGTCATTGTCAGCTTCTCTGAGGGAGTGGGGGCAGGATTTGAAGCTGGAAAGAGATGTTCTTCCCTTGATAACCTTGGTGGGAGGTGTTGGGGATGAATGCCCCTCATGGCCTACTTTGGACCCCACCTCCTTTCCCTGCAGACTCCAAACAAGTAAATATCAGCTTCAGTATTGTTAGGATTCTGTCCTAGCCCCAGAAGCCACACCAGGCCTGGCCATGCCCTGGGTTCCAATGTCAAGGTCCATTTAAGGAGGATCCCACCTTCTTAAAGGACTCTTTCTCTTTTGTTCTTCCCTTACCCCCACTCTGCTAGCAGGTACCCCCACCCTCTCCCTCTCTTGTCTACCTTCTCTCTCTCTCTCCTTCTATCTCTTCTTTCTTTATAATAATCAAGTCTTCCAGTCTGTGCCTCCTGCTATGCACCGCCTTCCACCACACATGAGGCATGGGGCCCCTCTCCATCCATCGCCATCCACCAGCCACACCAGATAAACACAATGCCATATCAAAACACAACAAATACTCCTGGAATTCAAATTACCAACTAAACAGTGGAGAGTGGGAGTGGGCGGGGCCGGTGTTAAACTCTCAGCTCTCAGGAGACAGCCTTAGGTAGATCTCTAAGTTCGAGGCTAGCCAGGACTAGCCAGGGCTAAACCATGAGACCCTGATTAAGTAAAGTTGAAGGGATCTGAGCTTTGTTGAGATCCAGTAAAGAAAACTACTACTCTGTTTTTTTGAGACAGGGTTTCTCTGTGTAGCTCTGGTGTCTGGGAACTTTCTCTGTAGACCAGACTGGCCTTGAACTTACACTGATCCACCTGCCTCTATCTCCTGAGTGCTGGGATTAAAGGCATTCATCATCACAGCTGGCTGGGAAAGTTACTTCTTAGTCAGAAGAATAGACTCTAAACTCCAGCTTTGTCCCTGGGTAGAGAGACCTGACACTCTAAATTACCCAGAACACAACATAGGATTGTCCTCTCCTTTTGAAAGTTAATCATGCTGGACTTGTCTATCACCTGGCCAGGAATCCCCTACCTCCCACCTTCACCCCACCCCACCGGAATTCTGACCCACTCCAGGAAAACTGGTTGTCCTGAAGCCTTGCTACAGACATGGGAGTAATAATTAGACTTAATGAGACCTCCCCTCCCAGAAAGCTCTCCATGCAGACCTTGTGGAGCTCCCACCATAGAACACTGAGACTTTTGCCTGCTTTCCAGAGATACACAGAAAAGTATGGCTCCCTTTCCTTCTTTTCTGTCTGTCTTTCAGATATTGGCCACAGCCTGGGCATGCTCTACACTGTGGCTGCCTGTCCACTGTCTGGCTTCAACAAGCATGGCTTTCTGTCTTTCTTTCTTTCTCTTTGGCTGGAAGCTGCTGAGATTCACAGATTGCCTGTCCTGTTGTTTTTCTTTAAAATTCTGATAAAATTGTTCTTGAATGTTCTAGTTTGTTTTCTATTGCTATAATAAACACTCTGAATGAATGTGTGAATCTAGGAAGGGGGAGAGGATGGAAGGGGAAGTGGTGGTCTGGAGAGTAAAACAAATGAAAAAAATTAATTTAAAAAAGTAACTAGGGAAAAAGAAAGTTTATTTTAACTCACAGCCCATCATGGAGAGAAATCGGGGCAGGGATCCAAACAGAGACCACAGAGAAATTCTGCCTGTTGGTGTTGTACCCGTGTCCTGAGACCCCCAAAGACCACCGGGGAGCTGGATTCTGATGCAAACACACGAGGGTCAGCTTATTCTTTTGGACAGGTTTGAACCTGGACCCAAACCCTGTTTTGACACAGTGGAGAAATCTGGCCCTGAGCTCAGGAGTGAGAGGGTTTTTAAAGAATAAAAAAATACACAAATAGGGTGTTACACATCTTGGCATTTCAGGATTGGGTAAAGGGGTGTGAGGAAGAGTAATTCTTGGCAACTATTGGTTAAACTTTCAGTGCAAACCCAAGTTTTGAATCCATTGGCTGTCAGACGGGTTTCTGAGATTTTTTCCTAGATTCTTAGACCTAGGCCCTTCCCTCAGGCACTAAATGGTCTTTTCCTGAAATAGAGTTTTGTAACAGTAAACCTATGCCTTCACATTGGCTTGCTCTCAGGCTCTGGTTTTCTTGGACAGCCCAGACCCACCAATCCTGGTGTTGGTACTGCTCATAGTGAGGCTAGCCCCTCCTACATCAATTAGCTGTCAAACCAATGAGCTGAGCAGCAATGGTGCAATCTCTGTGAGTTTAAGGCCCATCTGGCCCACAGAGCAAGTTCCAGGACTACCAAGCTACACAGAGAAAGAAACCAAGTCTTGAAAATCCAAAACAAACAAATACATAAATAAAGAGGTCTCCACAGACATGCCCACAGGTCAATCTGATCTAGAAGTTTCTCTGCCGAGACTCTCCTACCAGATAACTCCAGAAATGAACTCAGAAGGAAGGCTGATGACCTAGTTAGTTTTAATTGTCAATTTATTACAGCTTAAATCCTTTCATTTGCAAGACTAAGAACTCCCAAAAAGGGAATTCCTGTTTCTATGGTAACAAAAGGGATGAATTATAATATTTTAGCAATATTTCAAATTATGGACTAACAGTTTCTCTTCCTTCTTTGGGCATGGTTTATTATCACAATTTTCAAACACTTTAAATTCACTTATTATTTTGATATAGGCTTTCACATAGTCCAGATCAGCCTCAAACAGTATAGCCAAGGATGACCTGAACTTCTGCATTTCCTAAATCCATCTCTAGAATTCTTTTTTTTTTTTTTTTTTTAAACTTTATTTATTTACTTATTTATTTGCCTTGGTGTTTGCCTGGAACTGGAACTACAGACAGTTGTTAGCTGCCATGTGGGTGCTGAGAATCGAACCCGGGTCCTCTGGAAGAGCAGATGGTGCTCTTAACCGCTGAGCCATCTCTCCAGCCCCTCACCTGTATTTCTTACATGCTGATTCTTCGGCGGCTGGATTGTTTCTCTCTGACTGCACCCTTTTTCTACCTGTGCTTCAATTTCCCCACCTACATCTTCTACGGTGTCTGCCATAGGCCAAAACAGTCTTTTATTCACAGCATGTAGACATCCCACATTAGCCATGATCACAGGATAACATTTAACTGGAGTGGCAGTTTACAGTTCAGAGGTTCAGCTCATCATCGTCATGGTGGGACATGGTGGCATGCAGATAGACATGGTGCTGGAGAGGGAGCTAAGAGTTCTACAGCTTGATCTACAGGCAACAGGAAGGGAACTGAGACACCGGATATCTTGAGCACAGGAGACCTCTGCCACACTGTGATGAAGTTCCTTCAACAGGGCCACACCTAGTTCAACAAAGCCACGCCTCCTAAAAGTGCCACTCTCTGTGAGTTAATGGGGGCCAATTACATTCAAACTACCACACTCTGTCTCAAAAAAATAATAACGTAGGCAGGTGTCTCATCAGAGGAAGAAAGTTGTGTGGAAGAAAAGAAGTGTGGGAGGAGATGGAAGGAGGAAGTGGAATAGAAGAAACTTTAATTTTAAAACATACATTTTATAAGAAAATACATTTTAAAAGCTGGGGTTGGGGAGGCAGGGGTGAGGGTGGTACACGCCTTTAATCCCAGTACTCAGGAGGCAGAAACAGGTAAATGTCTGAGTTAGAGGCTAACCTGGTCTATGCAGTGAGTTCCAGGGGAGCCAAGGGCTACACAGAGAAACCCCGTCTTGAAAAAAACCAAAATAAATAATAAAAAAATATAAAGAAGGAATATACATTTTCTGTTGACTTTAATGGAAGTTTTAGGCTATAAGAGCATAAACTGAGTTAAATGGAACTTGTTTATTTTAGAGATTCTTGTTTGTTTGTTTGAAACAGGGTCTCATTATATAGTCTCGACTTTTCTGGAATTTGCTATGTAGACCAAACTGGCCTGGAACTTACAGAGATCCACCTGCCTCTACCTCCCGAGTGCTGATATTAAAGGCATGTGCCACCTCTGCCTGCCTGACACTATTTTATTTTTACAAAGTAAAAATCAAGTCAGCAACATGGTTCTACAATAGGTAAAGGCGTTTGCGGGCAAGCCTGGCCACTGGGTGTCAGTGAGGGAGACACTCCTGTAAGAGAGGAGAGAACCAGCTCCTGTAAGTTGCCCTCTGACCTCCACACATGATAATGCTCACATATGCTCACACACGTGCACATGCACACACAATAAAATAAGTGAAATGCAATAAATATTAAAACATTTCCGTTTTAGATTTGCTTATTTTATGTGTATGCGTACTTTGTTACACATATGTAAGTACACACACACACACACACACACACACACACACCACACACACACGTACAGTGTTCCTGGAGGTCCAAGGAGGACATTAGATCTCTGAGACTAGAGTTACGGATGGTTGTGAGCCACCATGTGGGTATTGGGAACTAAACCTAGGTCCTCTGCAAGAAGTATTCATAACAGCAAGCCACCTCTCCAGCCCTGGCTTTTTTTTTTTTTTTTTCAGAGCTCAGAACTGAGCCCAGGGCCCTGCACTTGCTGGCAAGCTTCCTATCACTGAGCTAAATCCCCGACCCTCAAACAAATTTTTGTTGTTGTTTTGTTTTGGTCTGTGTGTCTGTGTGTGCATCCCTAGCTGTCCTGGAACTAGTTCTGTAGACCAGGCTAGCCCCTGCCTCTCAAGTGCGGAGAATAAAGGCATGTGCCACCACCACCCAGCAAGAATTTTTAAATTTATTCTTGGACCATTTCATCCTTATGTACAATGTGTCATGATCATATCCACCCATGGTAGCTTCAGTGTATCATGATCATATCCATCCACTCCCGACAGGTCTCCCCTCAGACCCCATGCCTTCTTTTTCTCCTCCTCTCCTTCCTCCTTCTGCTAATAAATGCTAAGTCTAGTTAGTGTCAGCTGTGTGCTCCTGGAAGCGGGCCTATCCAACAGAGCTTGGCAATGGTCCCACTCTAGGAAGAAAAATGAGCCCTTCTCTCCCAGCAGCCATCACTTGCCAACAGCTCCTTGGCTAGGGGTGAGGCTTCATGAACCCTCACCCCTCCAGCCTGGAATGTTGACTGACTTGATTTTGTGTAGGCAACCATTGCTGGTGTGAGCTCGTGAGTGGAACATCCAGGTTATGTCCAGGTTAGTGGTTCAGAACACTGTTCCCCATTTTCCAGCTCTTATATTCTTCTACTTAAGATTATGAAATGTTCTCTGTAGACGTTGATACGGATGTCCTGTTTAGGGTTGAGCAGTCAACAGTCATTTATTGTCAACACTTTTGTATAGTGATGGGTCTGTGCTTTAAAGACTGTCCACATTTTCTCTGCCCAAGTTTAAGAAGAGCCCAGATGGATGGGTGTAAACATATATATTTAGAAGACAATTTGATGTCATGTTCATTTAGCAAAGCAATGGTAGTAAGGGGATCCTAGGCTCTGGCCTCTACAGCTACAGGTTTTTGACCAAGTTTACAATGTTAGACCTGAATTCTTTCCTGTGGAGAATGGCTCAGATCAGAAGTGGTTGGTTGCCCTATCAGTCATGCCACTAATGTGACAGTAGACACATCTTGCCTAAGGGGTCAGTAGTGTAGCATGCAGGATTTACCATTCTCCCATCAGCTAGCATAGCACTTCCTAGCACTATGGAAGCCAGCAGGGAGGAAGTTTCCAGGTCAGTTCCAGTTTGATTTCTCAATGTTCTGCAATTAAAGTGTGTGATGCCTTTAGCAATAAGAACTTATCATCCAGTTATAATAGCCAATCAAAAGCAATGACAATAGCAGGGCATAGTGGTACATGCCTTTAATCCCAACACTCCAGAGGCAGTAGCAGGCAGATCTCTGTGAGTTTGAATCTAGCCTGGTCTACATAGTGAGTTCTCAGACAGCCAGAGCTAAATAGTGAGACTCTGTCTCAAAACAAAAACAAAAACCAAACAAAAACAAAAGCAATGGATAGTAACTTGCATTGTTTTAGGGGTTTCTGGGGCCTTTCTGACTAAGAACTTGTAAGAGGCATCCCACACCTGGCATTTAGATTTCTCATTTAGTAATACATGTCTTCTGAAAGAATCATTGTATATCCATATAGGGTACTTCTATCCAAACTTCTTTCATTTTTATTTAATCAGCATACAAAGCAGCAGATTTCCATGAGCTTTTTTATACATTCTCAGTGTGGTTAAATCACCACTGACCCACTACATCCCATGCAACGCCCATATCCTCTTCCATCCAGTGTGTGTGTGTGTGTGTGCACTCACACATGTTGCTAGTGATTGAGCCTAAATCCATATGCATGCTAAGTAGACTCCCTAGCCCCAAGTTGATTATCAGTGAAGAAGTAAATTTTATTTTTCCAGTTTTTCATCATTATTTTGAGTATTTTCTTCTTACAATGAGAAGATAGACTTTGTTTTGATGGCTCTGGGAATCAAACACAGGGTCTTGAGAATGCTAAGCAGTTTGTTCAGCTACTTCATATGCCTGTCCACAAGAAGACAGATTTGATGCACTGTTTGAGAGTCTTAGAATGTCTTTGCAGAGCAGAAGATGTAGATGATATTTTCACAGAAAAGAATGATAAGCCCTTAATTTTGGATGCTGCAAGCCATGTAAGGTTAAAATTTGTCTTGATTTAAAATTACTGTTTATTCATTTATTTGAGGTTGTGTCTCATGTGGTTTAGGCTTGTCTCAAAGTCAATATGTGATGTAGGTGGGCCTTGAATTCCTAATTTTGCTGCCTCTGTCACTCAAGTACTGGGATACTGTATGAATCACCAAGTGAGCTAAATAATAAGACTTTATTCTTGTAAAAATCTTGGCAGTTAAAATATGATGGACAGATAATTAATTCGTAGTTAGAAGTTTCTGGCCCATCTGGGCCATGGTCCGAACAGTTCTGGGTTCCTGTCATGTGTTGGCCTCTATTTTGGTTTGGGGAGGTGTGTTAGGTTGTGTCTGTTTGGGAGCCATAGATTAGAACATCTTTTAATGTTGGCTCCCTACCCCGCCCCCCAGCAACAAACCTTTATAACTCTGTGAATGGACATGGATTCTACAATTTGCACATTTCAAAGATTCCTACATGTCTTTGTTAAATATATCATTTAAAGCAAGAAGGGAGTCCTCACAACTGGAGTGGAGTGAGGCACATGCCTGAACTGACTGTGACCATAGCCAGTCCCTACTCCTAGACACTCTCCGTGCCCAAGAGGTCATGGGCCTGGGTTCTGGGCATAAGACCAAGACTCTGAATCCTTGGACACAGCCAGCAGCTGGCACCCAAATTAGGAGCCAATAGTAATTGCACAATCTGGATCATGAACTATCTGGTCAGAGGTAATTTTTTTTTTTTTTTTTTACTACAACTCAGAGAAATAAAAGAGAGAACAATGTGGCCAGCCTTTCACATGCTTTAGAATATTTTATTTTATGGGTAGTTAAAATGTTCCTTTAAATGGACTGGTTGCTATTTGACACAAGTGGACACTGGAGACTATATGGCCAGCCCTCAAACCTTTTTTACTTTGAAAATTTACTGAGTCATGTAATCTCTCAATGGAATCCTTAGGCAGAATGACCTTGAACCACATTACAACAGCAGGGAAACATTTGTGCTTCAACAGAAAACAGTGCATGGTCTTATAGGAGCTTTTATACTTTTCTATAAAAGGCCAGACCGCAGGGCTAGGGAGATGGCTTATTTGGTAGCATGAGTGCTGTTATGTGCTGACTTTTGTTGTTGTTTTGAGATAGGGTTTCTCTGTACTGCCCTGGCTGTTCTGAAACTTAATCTGTAGACCAGGGTGACCTTGAACTCACTGACAGCTCCTGCCTCTGCCTCCTGAGTGTTGGGATTAAAGCACTGCCTGGCAGGACCTGCCCTGAGTTTTATCCTGAGCACTCCTATAAAAAGGCAGCTATAGCAGCATGTGTCTATAATCTCAGACTTGGGGAAGACAGGATGATCCAAGACAAGGAGTCAGTTGTCAGTAAGCTCCATGTTCAGTGAGAGACCTTGCCTCATAAATAAATAAATAAATAAATAAATAAATAAATAAATAAATAAATAAATAGGGTGGAGAGTGATTGAGGATAATAGTCATCTGTCAACCTCTGGTCTCCATTACACACACACAAACACACACACACACAAACACACACACACACACAGAGACTAAGTCACTATTAAGCTGGCTGGGTTGATTCTTTGGGAGACAGATATTCTACAGCTCTGTAAGCTGCAGATAGCTACTGTAAACACAAATGATTCTCATCACAAGCATGCCTCCGTGTTGATCTGCTTGGGCTTTCATAACAGATACTCAGGCTGCATTGCTTAAATGGGAGAAATGAGGAGGCAGACATGGTGGTGCGTGCCTGTGTCCCAGTTCATTCTTCTGACCAGAAGCAGTTTAAGAGAGGAAAGGGTTTTTTATCTCCCCTCCCAGCTCACAAACGGTGAGGCAAGTCAGAGCAGGAACTCCAGACTGGAGCCTGGGGTAGAAACCATGAGGGATGCTGCATGGTGACTTTCTTAGACTCCTGTTCAGCTAGCTTTATTCAGCCCAAGACCCCCTGCCCAGGGAATAGTACCGCCCACAGTGGGCTGGGCCCTCCTACATCTCTGTCAATCAAGACAATCCCTCATAGACCAACTGATAAAGAAAGGTTCTCCATCCTGACTTTCCTCTCAGGAAATGTTAGGTTATAGCATATTGACAGTTCAAGCTGACAAGCACCATTTCTAACCCCAGCTCCTGGGAGGTAAAGACCAGAAAGAACAGAAGTTCCAGGTCATTCTCAACTTTGTAGAGAGTTTGAGGTCAGCCTGAGCTGCATGGGACCCTGTCAATAAAACAAAACAAAACAACCCACGGTGAGATGGTTCAGCACTCAGAAATGCTTACTGCTCCTTCAGACGGTCAGAGTTTGGACCCCAGCACTCACATCTGAAATTCAAAAACATCTATAACTCCAGCTACAAGGAATTTGAGCCCCAACACACGTCTGGTCTCAGTATGCACTTACACACATTTGAACACACACACACACAGGTAAAACTCCTTAACTTTCTCATTTTGCTCTCATGAACACACAGCAGAAAGAAGAGCCCTAGAAAGAGGGGTAGAGATGGAGGAGGGGCTGGTGACTCCCAAAGATAGCGAGCACTTCCCAGGGGGCTTCGGGTGTGGTGCATGTGGCTGGCAGACTATTGTATATTTTTAAACCAGCTTTGCCCCTCTGCCTTGCCAGCTGCCCAGTCCTTTCCTGCAGCTAGTCCCTGCATGTAGCAAGAAAAGCTGTTGGGAATGAGGAAAGCAAGGGGGAAAGCCAGGAACCGAAGGAAGAAGAGGTGGATGGTTCCTCTGCTGGGAGTGCAGAGTGTGCTGAGCCCCAGGGCCATGGTGTAAGCTGCATTCCAGGCACACCCAAGGCAGGTGTGGTTCTTGGGTCTCTAAATCAACTTCCCTGAGGATGCCAGGTTAAAAAAAAAAAGGCTTACCAGTTAAATCTGCCTGGGTCACACTTACCGTAAAAAATTACCTATAGTCTCTGTACATAGATCACCAAGTAAAATGAGACTATGGCCAGGCTCAAAGAAAATACAGCAGAAGTTAATCCAGCACATGTCATGAGAGTCTGACATAAACCTGCCAGATCCGTCTTTGGGTGCAGTTTCTGAGTCCTGTGGGATTTTTCTTTTTTAATTTTTTATATGTAATATCTATTCATTTGTGCATGTGGCTGGGCACATGCAGAGCTTGGAGGACATTCTTTGGGAGTAGGTTCTTTCCCTATACCATGTGGCTTCTGGAGACTGAACTCAGATCATCACGTTTGGCAGCAAGCATCTTTACCCACTGCACCACCAGGCCACCCCAGCTGCAGGCTATTTTAGGGGCAAATCCATCGGTATGTTTTTTCCTAAAGGAAGTCGGCTAATTAGTGCTGCTGACCTCTGCTACTACCAATGCTTTGGGAAAAAAACCCACCCAAGGAGTACATGCTTAATGGTAGGCATGGTATTTGGAACTTTTGGGGGGTTATCACCCCCATGCTCACAACCATCCTGCAGAGCTCTGCTGCTGGCATTTCACAGAGGAAGAGTGCAATGACCCAGAGGTTTGCTACCCTTCCAAAGACTCAGAAAGAGCTAAGATAAAACCGAGTTTGTCTGGAAGGACTTGGCACCCTAAGGCAGGAACTAATTCTGTATATCTTCCTTAAAATATCTCCGGCAGAGGAAGGGGTGGAGCTCCTTTGTAGGGTGCCTGCCTGGCATGCACAAGTTCAATTCCCAGCACATCCTAAACTGGTCATGGTGGGACATGCTAACTTAGGAGGTAGAGGCAGGCAGATGAGGAATTTAAGGTTATCACTTGATACACAGAAAATTGGCACCTATTGCATAAACTCTAGTTAATATACAATTAAAACCCAGAGCCAGATATTGAGGGAAAGTTGGAATACCAGAAACAAACCACAGCCACCCAGCCAACTAATCAGGCCTGTCTCCAGGAATCCTCCAACTGAATGCCTCTAAGTCCTCAGCCAAAAAGGAAGGGAAAGTCTCTGGGAAAGCTGAAAAACCCTCTTCTCTTGCTCCACCCAGCTCTCTTAACTTCCTCTTTCCACATTTCTAAAGTTAGGATTAAAGGTGTGGATCGTCTCTCCCTGACCTGGCATGACTGTGATATTCCAGATTAATTTTATTAAATATATATTACCACATATCCCCTTTTGTGTCAAAAATAAAAAGGTTTTAACTAATATAAGATATTTAATAGGCACAATAACTATATACAAGCAATAATTACATCAGTAATATCTAGTTCAGGAACAATTGACAAATTCAAAGAAAATGTTTCATTATATATCCTATTTTAGTGAGTCCAAAGGATTGTACCTAATTTGCTTTCTATCTAACTTGTATTATTAACTGAAAACTATCTTTTGATGTCTGTCAAACTTTACACTCTAACCTCTTAGTGAGTTTCTTTTCTAAAACTGTCACTAGAAAACTATAACTATTTCATCTTCAACTCCCTCTGAGACCCAAGAAGGATATAATATTAACTAAGTAAACAGGACATGCAAGCAAATTTCAAAAAAATGTGAAAAATGAAACAGCTGGTTGACTGGACAGTCACCCAAGGATTCTTTGCAGTGTTGGAACATCCATCTTTGGCCTAGTGGCCTAGCATATCTAACAGACTTCTCTGTGAAGCAGAATATTCTTAAAGACCTTCCTACCTTGTCCTGGCAAGGTTCAGCAGTTCTTTTTTGTGTGTGTGTCCTGCTTGTCCATCTCGGACATCATTCTGTTAGCAGTTCAGGTGACTAGTGTTACCAGGAGCAGACATCTCATTTTCATAAAAATAATAAGAACCTATATTATTAAAATACCTTAAATGCCATATTCTGTAGATCTCTGAAGTGTTTGAAATGACCTGTCTATCTAAAAATATATCTCTGTTGGACCTCAAAAACATATCTAATATGACTATAAGTTTGAATGTAATGTCAAACTAACTTGCATTTCTTTTTATCCTAATTAGTTGGTAATAATAACTTTCAAGGACTAGCAATTTGTATTACATTGTTAGATGAACTGTATAGGTACAATACCTTAAACAAGCAGAGAAATATATGTACAGTAACAAAATTAATCTCAACTTTATACCAATATACACAATTTGTATACAAGATACAAAAAATCCAATCCAATGCAAAATATTTAAAACTAGTAATTGCTTTTTAAAACTAGATTTAATCACTCTTTATACTTATTATATCTGTATCCCTTTTTTCTTTTTTTAAAAAAAAGAACCCTGAATCTAATCTCCCTTATTCAGATTTTTTTCCTAACTCATAACAATTTGAATCAAACACCCTAAACAATAACAATCATCCATAATCTATTGAAAGACCAAAAACCACCTGCCCCACGTTGGGCACCATTTGTAGTAAGAAGTTTCTATGTCCTACCTGGCCAGTCCCACAGCCGATCAATCCCAAAATAAACATGCAAATGCTTATATGAATTAAAAACTGTTCAGCTTATGGCTCAGGCTTATTATTTGCTATCTTTTGCATCTTAACTCAACCCATTTCTACTAATCTACGTTTTGTCATTTGGCTTGTGGCTTACCTGTACTTTTACATCTTGCTCTTTCAGCGGCAGCTTGCAGTGTCTCTGACTCTGCCTTCCTTCCCCTTTATCTATGCTTGGATTTCCTGCTTGCTTCTAAGATGCCTTGCCATAGGCCAAAGCAGTTTCTTCATTAATCAATAGTATTCACAGCATACAGAAAGATATCCCACATCAGTTACCTGCTTCTTGGGCTGAGATCCTGTCTAAATAATATAGAAATAAAAACAACAACAATAACACCCCTTCTACAGAGCTTAGATCAGATTTAGTGGCCTAAGAGCAGATAAAAGCTTGCTTTGAGACAGAGTCCTCTGTGCTTGCTACACAGCTGTGGGTAGTCTTGAACTTTGTTACTGTTTTGAGACAGAGTTCAATATATCCCAGGTTGGGTTGAAACTCACTCGATACATGGCTGAGAATGACCTTGAATTTCTAATCCATCTGTCTTTCCACGTATTTGAATTAAAGGCTTCATCACCTGCCTGGCTCATGTTGGGTTGGGAAACATTCTACCGTAAACTAAGCTGTATTTTCAGTCCTGTTTCTGAACTTCTGGTCCTCCTAGTTTTGGGTCTCAAGTACTGATATGACACCATGTCTCCTTTCAGTGGTGTTGGGGATTGAACCCAGTGCTTTGGGCATGGCTAGGAAGACACAAGCTTTCATAGCTAGGCTTGAACTTCCAATGATTCTGCTTTCATTTCTCAAGTGCTGGGATTAAAGGTGTGTACCACCACACTCAGCTTTATTGCTTTTTAAAAATTAACAATGATTTACTTGCACACAATTCCTTTTCTTGATTTTAATCATTTGAGAATTTTATATATGACTACTGTATTTACATCATTCCCATCTCTCCCTTCTCCCCTCCAATTCCCTCAGTGTCCCTCCCGTACCCTCTCAAATTCATGACCCCTTTTATAATTTATAATTAATGTATATATGCATACACATTTATACACATATACCCATTTATGTATTCAACTGAATCAAATTACTGTTGTTTGTGTTTAGGGCTGACTAGGAAAACCTTTCAGGGGGCTCATCCTTTGAAAAACTAATTCTCTCCCTCCCTCCCTCCCTCCCTCCCTCTGTCCCTCAGTAGCCTTTGACTGACTGCCTATAGCTCCTTAAGTGTGGGACCATGTGAAAATCTCCCCACCCACCTTGGCATGTCGACCGGTGTGGGCTTGTGTGAACCGCCATGCCATTGAGAGTTCATGGGTGCAGTCCCTCTGCCTTGTCTAGAAGACACCATCATACAGCAGATACCCTGGTCCACTAGCTCTTACAGTCTTTCTGTCATCTCTGAAATGTTCCTTGAGGTTTCAGCAGAGGGGTTGTATTGTGGGTGTCCCAGTTGGGGTTGGTCTATGAACACTTATTCTGTGGCTTTTGATCACGTGTGGGTCTCTGTAGTAGCCTCTGTCTGCTGCAAAAGAAGCTTTATGGGGGGTGACAGCTTCACTTACCTGCAAATTTTATTTTTCTTCTTTTTATTACATTTTTATTTATTTTGTATGAATAAGCAGGCTTGTGTGCACGCGCACTCACGCACTCATCAAAGAATAACTTTTAGGAGTTGACTCTTTTCCCACCGTCTGCATTCTGGGGATCAAACTCAGCCTGTCAGGCTTGTACAAGTGCACTGGGTCGTCTCTCAGGTCACTTCCTGTCATTTTTATCTAATGCTTATGTTTTAGTGGATGCCGAATCCAGTTTCGTCTTTAGAAGCATTTCCCACAGTTCCTGATGTAGAATCTTTGTCCATTTCAGTCTTGTAAATCCTCACAACACCCCCACAAAAGTGGAAAGTTACAGCCAGGCTGAAAGACACATCTTGACTGGGGCCGGCAAGTGTTGTTCTAACGGATGCCAGAAGAATGAGGGGCGAGGGCTGATGCATTCGTGTCATGACCAGTGAGGCGGCAGACAATGGTGAGAACCGCTCAGGCATGGCTGCCATGTCCTTGTCTGCACCTCATTTCTAGGGGGAGGTGTGCCCTCCAGGCCTGGCCTCTCTCCCTGCTCGCATTCTAGTGCCAGGCCCATGAAGGCTCAGCTGATTCAGCACACAGCGCTGTCCCAACATGTGGGTTTTCTGCACAGTTACACTGTACAAGGCTTCATCAGCAACATGTACCACCCTTATTCCATGTTCTACCAGTGCTCGGTCACTAGTCTATTAACATGCCTCTTTTCTTGCACAGCCCATTCTTGGCCATTTTGATATTCATGGTGCTCATCCACTGTATGTAAGGGTGACAGAGAGAGAGAGAGAGAGAGAGAGAGAGAGAGAGAGAGAGAGAGAGAGAGAGAGAGGAGGGAGAGGTGGAAGGGAGGGAGAGAGAGAGAAAGAAGAGAAGAGAATATATAGAGAGAGACATCCATCTGATTTTGGAGCAGGAATCTACAAAAATCAGAGCCATTAACTGAACTCTGGGATTCCCTGAAATAACCGACTCTCTCTGCCTACCTTCTCCCGCTCACCCACATCCCCTGTCTGCATAGACCTAGACTATTCAGCGCAAATATTTAGCCACAGGTGTTTCACTAAATTGATGGTTTCTTTTGTTTTTCTTTTCTTTTACAAAAGTTTATTACAATGTACAACAGGTTTCAGGATAACATTTTTTTCTAGCTGTAGGTGGTAAAGATGTTATGGCAGGGAATCTATATATTTAAATAGAAATGGAAGAGGGTCACTATCATCTCAGAGATGAGGAACAGCTTACTTTTGCCAGACTTCTTTTTTTTTTTTTTTTAAACTTTATTTATTTATTTGCCTTGGTGTTTGTCTGGAACTGGAACTACAGACAGTTGTTAGCTGCCATGTGGGTGTTGGGAATCAAACCCCGGGTCCTCTGGAAGAGCAGACGGTGCTCTTAACCGCTGAGCCATCTCTCCAGCCCCTTTGCCAGACTTCTTAATTCCACCTGTGGCCAGGGTCCCTTTCCTGCGGCCTTGGCCTTCAGCTCCTCAAGTTTCTTCTGCTCCTCTTGTTTCTGCTTGAAAGCCTCATCTTCCTCGTCCATCTCCTTGGTCTGCTTCTTGGACTGTTTCAGGGGCTTCTTCATGGCCTGACATGGTGCCTGCAGACAGCCCCTTCACCAGACCCTGGTCCTGAGAAGTCAGTAGTTTCTTTAATGCAATACTGAAGACATGTAGAAGTACAGATGGCCTTTATGCGGGACGGATGCCTTCTCCATCCCTTTGTGAAGAAGCCTGTGCTATCTCAGAGGGGTTAGGAGGCAAGACAGGGGGTAAGAGTGGAAACAAAATACAGTCCCAAATCCGAGGCTGGCATGGCCGTATTGTACTTGTAATCTCATGGAGGTAGCCATAGCCATAGGAAGATGACATACTCCTGCTCTTCTTCAGCTGCATACAAGTTCAAGGTCAGCCTGAGTTACCAAACAACAAAACCAACCAAAAAGAAGCAAGATTCCAAATCCATGGAGAGATATGAGGGTAGTTTTCCTTCAGAGAAGATTCTAGAATGTTTAACTAGCTCTTCTCTGTGTGGAGGAAGCAGGCTGTCTGACACTTGGCCACTGATATACTGGAGACTCCTCTGCTGCCCTCTTTCCTCAGGAGCAGAGCGGCTGTGAAAAGTTTGTTAGAATAGGCACCATGGGCAGATTTGCACCACGAAACATGCAAATTCAATGACAGCATTTCTTTTTCTGGAGAAATAGGTTATTTGGTTGGGTTTTGTTTTTAATTTTTCTTACATTTGTATCTGGTCCAGCAGATAATATATTAAGCCTCTGAGTCAATTATTTGGGATGTAACTGCTGGGTATTTGTGAGTTATTGGCAGGACAAAAGCTTCTGATTACAGATAGCCTCAAGCTCATGGTGAGCAAGATTCCTGCCTCACTTTTGGCAGTGCTAAGGACTGAGAGGTGCTTTCTACCATGCCTGGACACAGTATACATTTTTTTTTTCCCCATTTGATTTTGGTACCAACATCTCAAGATGTGGTGTAGGCTGGCTTCAAACCTACAATCTTTTAGCTTCAACTTCCCGAGTTCTGGGTTTGCAGACGGGTACCACCATGGTTGGTTATGTAGTAAGTAATGTTTATGTAGTAAGGCTACTGATTTTGGGGCCTGCATTCTGGTTTGGGGGGTTTGCACCACGGCTTTCATTTTCTCTCATCTTTCATATATTGATCCCCTTGTACTTCAACCCCAAGGACATTTCCTCCTTTCTGCCTGAGAGGGATAGCTATGGATAATGACTTGTGATCTTTATCTGATTTCTCTCCTAGACCTGGTTCATCAGGGCTCTGCACATAGAAATTAAAGCATTAGGCAGAATCTGTCTGGCCATGAACAGGGGCACAATTGACAAACTAATGTCTATTTCCCTGACTCCCCTGGGCTAGGATATACAGGTCAGTAGGTAGTGCATTCACCTAGCATGCATGAAGTCCTGGGTTGGATTACTAGCATCCAATACACTGAGTATGGTGGTACACAACGTGGAAGGAAAGGCAAAAGAAAAAGAAGTTCAAGGTCATCCTTGCTGTATAGGTGTTTGATCTACTCTAGGGTACGTGAGACCCTGTCTTGAAAACAAACAGGGCCTTGGAGAAGGCTCAGAGTAAAGACACTTGCTGCCAAGAGAGCTGACCTGAGGAGGCTGAGATTCACACGGTAGAAAGAGAAGCATCTCCACAAGGTTTTTCTCTGACCTTCACATTTATGCTGTGGTGCACATGCACACACATATACATATACCCCAACTCTGGGGAATTTTAGGGTTCATACTGCCACCTCATCGAGCACTGCCATCCTTGGCTCATAAACTTCATTTAAGGGTTTGGTAATTGGGCCTTTTAAAAGAGCTGCATGATTTTGTTTTTGTTTTTGTTTTTTGCCACTAATGCTGAATCAGGGAGCTCTGTAGACAAGGCTGGCCTAGAACTCAGAAATCTGCCTGCTTTTGCCCTCTGCCTCCCAAGTGCTGGAATTAAAAGTGTACACTACCACTGCTTGGGTTTTGGTTAAAAACAAAACAAACCAAAAAACAAACAAACAAAAAACTCAGGCTCCATGTTTGTTTGCAAGCCCTTCACCACAGATTGCCAGCCAGAGTCGTATCCTAACTTTTTCCTTTTTGACAGATTCTTGTGAGCATCCATCTTGGGACACCTCTGAGGGTGCCCTGGAACTTCTGATTCTCCTGCCTCCACCTCCTGAGCGTTGGGATCACAGGTGTGTGTCAACATTCTGGTGTATTCAGTGCTGGAGAGCTGCCCCTGGCTTCTCATCCCTACCACCTGTGAGATAGCCTGTCTCACAAACTGAGGTGCAGAATTAATTGAGGATGATACAATGATGACTTCCGGCTCCCACAAACTGCATATGGGCATGCACACATGCATACACCACATACACACCACACACACACACACCACACACATACCACACACCACACACCAGACACACACCACACACACCATATACACACACATACACACACACATACACACACCACACCACACACACACCACACACATACCACACACCACACACACCACATACCACATACCAGACACACACCACACACACACTACATACACACACATACACACCACATACTACACACACACATACACACACACACACCACACACACACACACCACATACACACACATACACACCACACACCACAAACACACATACACATACCTCACACACTCATAAATAAATAATAAGTTTAAAAAGCACACAGAGGGGGCTGGAGAGATGGCGCAGCGGTTAAGAGCACCGTCTGCTCTTCCAGAGGACCCGGGTTCAATTCTCAGCACCCACATGGCAGCTAACAACTGTCTGTAGTTCCAGTTCCAGGCAAAACACCAAGGCAAATAAATAAATAAATAAAGTTAAAAAAAAAAAAAAAAAAAAAAAAAAAAAAAAAAAAAAAAAAAAATTAAAAAAAAAAAAAAAAAAAAAAAAAGCACACAGAGGACCAGTTGCGGGGAACTTGATAAAGAAAAGCATCTGCCCGGGGCTGGTTGTCGCTAGATGACAGGGTCAAGGTGTCAAGGGCAGGTATCCCTTATCTGCTTTCTTTTCTTGTTTCTTTGGTTGAACATAATTTTATTTTTCTTATTTTTAACCACTTACAAATCTTTCATATATATTCTACCACCTGATTTTACAACAGCCCTGTGAGGTTGGCAGCACAGATCTCACAATATAGATAAGAAAGTAAATCTCAAAGCTACAGACCTGTTCAGGCTTCTACAGTTAGTAACAAATTTGTATAAACGACAATCTTTGGACTAAATTTTCAACACCCAAATTTCCCTCATACTCACCCTACCGACTGACTTCACAGGGATAATGAAGATAAAATAAATTCAAGCCTCAAAAAATACTTTGGGGGGAGGGAAGCACTATATAGTTACATAATATTTAATCACCTGTGACATATGACTCCTCCCCCTCCGCACCCCAGCTCATTTGTAAGCCCAGAATCTTATATTAGCCCTCTTCTGTCGTCAACTAAATAGGCAGGGTAAGGACATGGTCCTGTTGGAAGCTGTGCAAATTACAATCAGAATCAATGCAAGATTAAGCACACTGAAAACCACATGACTAGTGTGAAACCAGGACCCAATAAAACACCACAAAGCTTAGGTGTCAGGTGATGGTGACTGCAGAGAGAGAAAGTGTGGTGTCACGGTGCACACAGGCACACACATGCTTATTCAAGGCAGTGGAAAGAAGAACCTCACACTGTGTAAAGGAGCAGAAGATGCTGGGAGCCCATGCAGAAGCATCATATATCACAAACAGCTGTCTACAGGGAACATAGACTGTCAAGGATGAATGTGTGTATTATGCTCATGTCCACCTGCCTCTGCCTCCACAGTGCTGGGATTAAAGGCTCAGGACTAGTTCTTTCATTCTTTTTTTTAATTGGTGCAGATAACATTCACAAGTGTGTTCATTAACACATGAATGAACTTGAGATCCCGTAGGGGTCAGAGGATAATATCAATTGTCCATCACCTCCGGTGAGACATCTTATTGCCCTAGAGTTCACCAGCGAGGCTGGACTGCCAATTGACTCGATTTTCTTATCTGTGCCCTAGCCCTGGGTCTGCTAACACACACGCTCACCTTTCAGGTGAGATGAGGAGTCAACCTCAAGTCCTTGTTCCTAAGGGCAAGTGCTTTATCAACAGCAGCAACCCAGCCCCACTTCATTATTTTTAATAGAAAAATGCAAACGGTGTAACTCTAGACTTTAAAGGTCAGCCTGAATCTTATCTGATCAACTCTCTCATTATATAGATGAGAAAACTTAGACCTAAGAGCACACAGGTCATTAACAGCTGAAGTTCCGACTGATTTCTTCTCTGGAGGAATTGTTGTACCGATAGTCTTGACAGTCCATAGCCAGTGTCTGTTGAGAGTTTCCCCATGATTTCTACAAGTTGGTCATTTGCTCTCTCTCCAGCCTCAGCCCTATAACACTGATACAGTCCTAGCTCCGCTTTCCATACAAGTTAAGGGGCCCTAAGGGTAGCTGAGTTACTGCACCAAGGACACAAATACACGGGGAATCCTGTACTAAGTTGTAGGTGTTGGGTTTAAACCCTCTATCTCTTTAACATATCAAAGCAGATGATAGCCACTAGGTTCTTCCTGCATCCACCAATCTCCACCTGTTATTGGGTCCTCCTGGCTGGCACACCCTACCCACTGCCCTGAACTCTCCAGCCCAGGGGCTGGGCTGCCTTCCCCCCAAGATGCCCTTCTCTATATAATCCAGCCGTTTTGATTACCTGTCCTTTCTTTGGGCCTCCTGGATGCCACATCTAGTTCCCATCTCCCTTCTCCAAATCCCCATCTCTTCACATGGCTCAGGGTCATGTCCACTCTGGAATACCCAGATGTCTCTGCTTCTGGCTATGTTCCCCTTTTATCTACAGTAACCTTTCCTCTCCACCATAGCTAGGAGCAGTCATGTCCTTCACTTCAGTTTTTTTTTTTTTTTTTTTTTTTTTTTATTCACCAGGCAGTTTCCCAAACCCAGATTTAGGTGTGGGTTATCATCATTTTTATTTGTTGAGGCAGGGTCTCTTGTAGCCCAGGCTGACCTTGAACTTGGGATTCTTGAGTTTCAGTCTAGGACTAACAGTGTGTACCTGGGTACCCCCCTTCTCCCAGATCATCACTTAGTTTTTAATTGTTGACAGGTTTCCCCAGATCCGTGTCCCGGCAGTTCTGAGAATGCATCTCAGGGCTTCATGCATTCTGCAAAATATGTCTATCACTGAGCCATGCCCTTAGCCCCTGAAAGAAAAAAAATATTCTCTTAGGTTCCTTTCAGGCCAGGCTGGTCCCCACCCAATTTTCCAGTAACACGTGTGTGACTGGAATTTTGTGCTGGCTTTTTACAACACCCACCCCAACACCTACCCTTTAGGCCCTAGTGGAAAGATTTAATTCTAACTTGGTGAACAGAAAACTGTCAGTCTCAGAGCAAACTATTTCCCTGCCTCCTTTGAGAAGCATTCACAGTCCTTTTTCTACTGAACCTGGTCAGGATTGAACTTCCAGGCTTTGGGCTCTACAGATGACAGACACTTGCCCATTGTGTGTTGTGAATAGTACAAATTGGCTGCTCTTCCTGGGGTCTTCCTGTCTGGAGAGAAGCAAACTGGTTGCCCCTGGTTATTACTGGCTAAAACCATGAGAACACTGTCTATAGCAGTAAGATGTTGCTATGCCTTGGAATGTTAGAACTGCAGAGTCCCCTAAGTCTCTCAGGGCAAACCAAGGCAGGGTTTTTTGTTTTTGTGTTTTAATCTCCTTTATCTTGACATTTCCAAAGGTAGCAACACATAATGAACCACATGGCCAGTCAGGGATTGCTGTGGCTGAGCTGTAAAGCTGGCCAAGGGGTCATGGCCACAGTCCTCAAGGGAAGGGCTGGCAGAGACAGTGAACCTGCTTATAACAAAGACCTTTCATTTCTACTCTTGCCTGGGCCCAGGCCTAACCTACACTTAAAATTCTGAAAGAGAATATGGTCATTAAAGAATAAGACAGCCTCGGGCAGATTGCAATCTTGGAATAATAACTGTATGTGTGTGAGAAAGGAGAACCCCACCTCATGAATCATCCAACCATTGTTCTTTGTTTGCTTTTTTCCTCAGCTTGTTTCCTTAGTTTTTTGTTTTTTCAATTACGTTTTTCTTTTTCCTGCTTGAGGAAAAAACTTATTTCAGATTAATCTCCTGTAATGCCAAAGCTTGCCCAGCAACTTAAGTCCCATGAGCTGGGACATGTTTTTTATCAGGACCAGAAAGGATCACCGTGATGTGTTCTGTGACGTCTGGGACTGTGAGCTGGAGAGCTCCGACACCCTGGCCTTTCTCCCTAGCAGTGCTGGACCTGCCACATGACTCCCTGACCACAATGTCCAGGTAATCTATCCACTTCAGAGGGAAACCAAGAAGGCAATTTAGGAAGGATGTTAAAAAGAAAAATAGGACAGAGAACATCCTAAAAACAACAACCAAATTCATTCTCTCTCTCTTAGTCTCTGGCAGGGTATCTCAGGCTCCTGCTACCCTATGTAGCCCAAGCTAGCCTTGAACTCTCTATATAGGCCAAGCTAATGCCAAACTCCAGACCTTCCTGCTTCAAGCTGGAATTATTGGCATGAACTGCTAAGCTTGGTAAATTTTCTCTACCCAGGTGTGCATTTTAGTGGCTTTTTGGCAGATCTTCTGGTTATTAAACACTATTATTTCTATCTCTATGCCTAATGCTTGTCTTCAGCACCGTAATTCCTGGGGAATTAGGCCTGTTGGTTTCAGCTTGTTAACTCTTGTTCTCTGAGGCCTGTGGTTGACCTTGCTCCTCTTCACCCTTTCCTCAGGCTTCATCACCACACCACCATCACAGACATTAAACAAAAATTCCCCGGGGCTGTTTGATTTAGAATTAACTCCCACACTAGGCCCCAGCAGAGCAAAAATGGAGTCACTGGTGTTCCACTTCCTCCCCAACAAGCTGAAACTACCCTGTGTATTCAACCTTCTGAGAAACCAGGATTAGAGAGATCAGAGTCAAGTCTCCCCAACAGGCCAGTTTCAATAGCGAGGACAAGGAAGCTCCCTCTGTCTTAATCCTCTCACAAGGCAAGCAGCCTGAAGTAATAATCTGCTGCCTACTCACCAGCCACTTTTTCATTGTTCCTCCTCCGTGTCCCAACTTCCAGGAGAGTCACCTTCAAGTGACCAATCCGCTTTCCGCATTCTTTAGGCCTTTTCTGGTGTTACAAAGCCCCCCTCTCAGCTGGGGTATAGCACAGTTAATAGAGGAGAGATCCCCTAGGCCAAAGAGGCTCCTTGTTCAACCCCCAATACCATGGACAGATGGGGTAGACCATGCCTACAATCCCAGTACTGTGGAGATAGGAAAGGAGGCTAGGAAATTCCAGTCTATCCTTAGCTACATGGTTTGAGGCCAACCTGAGGTATTTTAAAATGAAAGGAAAAAACTCCAGCTTTTTCTACTGTACTCATGGGAGCACCTAATTGTATTTAAAAAACAAAAAAAAAAAAAAAAAAAACAAAAAAAAAAAACCAAAAACACTTTTTATTTATTTGCCTTGGTGTTTGCCTGGAACTGAAACTACAGACAGCTGTGAGCTGCCATGTGGGTGCTGGGAATCGAACCTGGGTCCTCTGGGAGAGCAGATCGTGCTCTTAACCACTGAGCCATCTCTCCAACCCCAACCTAATTGTATTTTATGTAATGAACTGTTGCCCAGTCGCAGACTCAGAAACAAAGTTGAGCAAGCTTGTAAAATCAAACTGAAATTCTGTCGTTCGAAACTTCATTTTCTGAGGACCGAGAAGATGTCCATGACTTACCCCAGGCAGCAGCTTCCCAGCTCCATTTTGAAGTTTCCAATGTTGCATTTGTTGAAATTTTTCAGTCATTTTCACAAGTGTAGCAGATAGAATATTTGCCACTAACACTGCATGTCACTTGTGTCTCTGAAATGTGTTCTGAATACTAATTTGCTCATAATTTTAGAATTCTGGAAAATATAAATATGGCTGACTTGTGTTCTAGAACTTTGAAAAAATCTTAATTAAAGAGAAAGAGAGAGAGAGAAGAGAAGAGAATGAGCATGTTGAGCCTAAACAAGGGCTCATACAGCTACTTCTGTGCCAGAGGTGTGAGATGTTTATCAAGAGGTTGCTGAGCTGGATGATGGCACACATGTATAATCCCAGATACTCAGGAGCAGGAGGCAAGGAGGATTGTAAATTCAAGCCCAGTCTGGGGAATTTAGTGAGACCTTGTCTCATAATAAAAAGGGCTAAAGATGTAAATCACTAGTAGAGCACTTGTTTAGTCTGTGTAAGAGACTTATTCAACTCCCAATAAAACACACATGTGCAGGGCTGGAGAGATAGTTCAGAGGTTAAGAGCACTGACTGCTCTTCCAGAGGCCCTGAGTTCGATTCCCAGCAACCA
Organism: Sigmodon hispidus; assembly: GCA_004025045.1. Lineage (NCBI taxonomy): Eukaryota > Metazoa > Chordata > Mammalia > Rodentia > Cricetidae > Sigmodon > Sigmodon hispidus. The sequence goes on from PVIH01013210.1 coordinate 58,880, forward strand.
CATGGTGGCTCACAACCATCTATGATGAGATCTGGTACCCTCTTCTGTACACTGTATACATGATAAATAAATAAACATTTTTTAAGTAAACACACATTGGCTATTGTTCTATAGACAATTATATTGTTTATTCATCCTGCTTGCTATTATCTTCCATCACCTAAGTAAACCCCTGCTCTTCTCAATACAGAAACAGTGACTTTCCAGCCTTCCTTGGCTCACAAACTAACATTTGAACCCGTGTCTCCCGAATTTCAGTTCCTAAGACATAAATAAAGTTGTTTTCTTTTGGAACTCTTAAGTTCTAACTGACCTATACATGATTGTATTTAAAGATAAAAGTTTTATTTTTTTTAACGTTTGTTTATTTAGTTAATTATTTGGAGGGGCTGCACATGCCCCAGTGTATAAGTGGAGGTCAGAGGTCAGAGTTGTTGTATTTTTACAGTGTGTAGAGTCCCAGGATCAGGTTGTCAGGTGTGGCAGCAAGTACCTTACCCCCTGAGCCATCTCAAAAGGCCTGAAAGTGTGCTTTTTAAAAGTTAGGCTAAATTTCCCAATGATAAATAATCTTGCAAACAGTCTTTACTGTTGGTGAATAGCACAGCTACTGGAGGGAAGAAAAGAAGCAAATGAAAAGCATATGGCTTCAAAGAATCAGAAGTTCAAATCCTCCTCCTCCTCCTCCTCCTCCTCCTCCTCCT
>PVIH01013211.1:0-59523 GCA_004025045.1 Sigmodon hispidus
CTCTTAAGACTGCTTTCATTGTGTCCCACAAGTTTGGATACGTTGTAGATTCATTTTCATTGAATTCTAGGAAGACTTTGATTTCTTTCTTAATTTCTTCCTTGACCCAGAGATGGTTCAGCTGATTGATGTTTAGTTTCCATGAGTTGGTAGGCTTTCTTTGGGTTTTGATGTTGTTGAATTCTAACTTTAGGCCCTGATGGTCCGATATGTTACAAGGGATTATTTCCACTTTTTTGTATCTGCTGATAATTGCTTTATGACCAACTATGTGGTCAATTTTGGAGAAAGTTCCATGAGGAGCTGCGAAATATGTATATTCCTTTGCCTTTGGGTGGAAGGTTCTGTAGATATCTATGACATCCATTTGCATCATAACCTCATTTAGACTCCTTAGTTCTCTGTTGAGGCTCTGTCTGGTTGATCTATCCAGGGTTGAAAGTGGGGTATTGAAGTCTCCCTCTATTAGGGTGTAAGAATTGATTTGAGATTCGAGCTTTAGCAGTGTTTCTTTTACATATGTAGGTGCCCCTACATTTGGGGCATAAATATTTAAGATTGAAATCTCTTCTTGACCAATTTTTCCTGTAATGAATAAGTAGTGACCCTCTTGGTCCCTTTTTATTGCTTTTAGCTTAAAGTCTACTTTGTTAGATATTAGGATTGCAACCCCTGCTTGTTTCTTAGGACCATTTGACTGGAAAATCTTTTCCCAACTCTTTATTCTAAGCCTGTGTCTGTCTTTGCAGTTGAGGTGTGTTTCTTGTAGGCAACAGAAGGATGGCTTCCGCTGCTGTAACCATCTTGTTAGTGTGTGACGTTTTATAGGAGAGTTGAGTCCATTGATATTAAGGGAAATTAGTGACCATTGATTCATGTTTCCTGCCATTTTTGGAGGTAACTTGTTTGTATTTCCTTTCTCTAGAGTATTCTTCTGTGGACTTATTGATTGTTTGTGATTTCGTGGGTGTACCTGGGGTCCTTAGGTTGTAGTTTTCCCTCTAATACTCTCTGTAGTGCTGGATTGGTAGATAGATATTGTTTCAGTCTGACTTTGTCCTGAAATACCTTGTTTACTCCATCTATGGTGATTGATAATTTTGCAGGGTATAGTATTCTAGTTTGGCATCCATGATGTTTTAGCATCTGTATAACTTCTGACCAAGCCCTTCTGGCTTTCATTGTTTCCATTGAATAGTCAGGCATTATTCTGATGGGTCTGCCTTCATATGTGAGTTGGCCCTTTTCTTTTGCAGCTCTTAAAATTTTTTCTTTGTTCTGTATGTTTTGTGACTTGATTATAATGTGGCGCGCTGACTTTTTTTTGGGATCATATCTATTTGGTGTTCTGTAAGCTTCTTGTATCTTTATAGGCATTTCCTTCTTCAGGTTAGGAAACTTTTCTTCTATGATTTTATTGAAAACATTATCTGTGCCTTTGAGCTGATATTCTTCTCCTTCTTCTATTCCTATTATTCTCAAATTAGGTCTTTTCATGGTATCCCATATTTCCTGAACATTTTGAGTTATGGCTTTTTTAGTTTTACTATTTTCTTTGACTGATATATCTATTTGAGCTACTGAGTCTTCCACTTCAGAGATTCTATCTTCCATCTCTTGAACTCTGTTTGTTATGCTTGTATCTATAGTTCCAGCTTTTTTCTTCAGGTTTTCTATTTCCATCTTTGCTTCATTTTGCACCTTTTTTATTGCTTCTATTTCAGCTTTTATGTCAGCTTTTATTTCAGCTTTTAGTTCCTGGCATGTTTCTTTCATAGATTTGTTCATCTCTTCCAATTTTTTGTTTGTATTTTCTTCTATTTCTTTAAGGCTTTTTTTCATATCTTCTTTTAGAGCTTCGATGATCATCAAAAAGAAATTTTTGGTGTTGCTTCCTTCTGTTTCCTCTCCATTGCTCAGTTCAGGTCTTGTATTTGTAAGATTGCCACTCTCTTCTGGAGTTACCATGTTGTCCTTTGTATTATTATGTAATTTTTTGCACTGACGTTTGCCCATGGCTTCAGTGGTTCACAATTAGATGGGTCCTGGTCAGTTGTGGCACTCGGATTTGTGTGCCTCCTGTCACCTCTTTGGTCAGGGTTTGATTCTGTCTTTCAGAGACCCCTGCAGTTGTTGATTCGCTCAATTCGAGGTCGTGGTGGGTAGCTGTGCAAATTCCCTCAGCAGGAGCTGTGGGTGTGGTCAGGGGCACAGTTCACCTGCCCCTGCTCCAGAGTGCGCTGGGACTCTGCAGAGAGCACTCGGTCCCGGGAGCGGAACCGGAAGCAATGGGCATGTGTAGCAATCTTATTTGCATTATCACCCTTGATAAGCCATGCTTATGATTCTTATCCTCTTTATAGTTATTGTTAACTTTTCAGCATTTTAAATTCATTTTACTGGGTTTTTTTTTTTGATAAATACAAAATAAATAAAGAAGAAAAAAAAGGAATGCAGCCTGCTTCACCCACCAAATCGTCAAGATAGTTTAATTTTACAGTTGTGAAATTGCAGAGCTGGCAGGTGGAAGAGCTTGGATAGCCATATAACTCTAATGGTTACTCTTATGCATTAATTGTACAAGTAGTGGGTATCGCTTTATAGCATCATGTAATAAACTTTGGTCATATTAACTCTCACTTTCTGTATGTTCTCTCATCCCCTTCCCTAGTCTAACTAAACGCTGTGGCAAATCCAATTCACAAATGACAATTTTATGGAGCCAGATCACTGACTTCTCTATGAAAAACTGTCAACTTCTTTGTCTGGCCCTCTTCTCCCTGAATCTGTATTTTTCTTGCCCACGCAAACTACCAAGTGAACAAGAGAGACATGGTTGTGAGAACCATCTCCCAAGCCCTTCATTCTCAAATCTGAATCCTCAGAAAGCTTTGTTTTTCTCACACATACATTGCAATATAATTCAGTTCATGATGTTGACACTGGAGTGACATTTAAAAACCCAAAGCCTGACACTCAACTTCAAAATCTTATTAGGAGATAAACATCCTTCTTCTGTGGTAAAGGGAAGAGAAATTCAAATGAAAAGGACAGTGCACTTAGTAAGCATTCAGATGAATGGGAATGTCAGATGCTCTGCTGCCTGATGTGGTACCCACTCACCTCTCCCCTGTCTAAAATTGACCCATAATTCAGGCTTCAGCTGTATGTTTAATCCAAGGGCCTCACTTTGCTTTGAATGCCATGAGCTGGCTGAGCCACATATCCTGGAACAAATTTCTGAATGGGCTCTGGGCAAACTCCATGTTCTGTGAACTTTGAAATGTATAAAGAACTTCCTATGAATCATAGACTAGACCTTTCAGGGATGCAGAGAGGATGCTAGCTCTCCTTGTCTGGAAGATGTGTCTCTGAGGAAGAGCAGCAGTTAAGTATAGTGGTCATGACCTGTTAACATTTAAATCTTAATTATCTCCCCACAGCCCATATGCTACTGGTCTGTGACAGTACTGGGAAATGATAAAACTCTAAGAGAAGGGACCCTGTATAATAATGCTATATCATTGGAGGAATACAATGAAGTGGATATTGAAATTCTGCAGCCCCCTCTCTGCTTCTCAATGGCCATGGGTTTTGTTCTACCATGTTCTGCCTTACCACAAGCCCAAAACCCATTCAGCCGAGCCACCAGTCCAGAATCTCTGAGACCATGAGCCAGAATGTAACTTTTCTCTTCGATTGTTTGTCTTGAGCATTTTGTCACAGGAACAAAAAGTTGACTCACATATAACACAGTTGACTAAAATTATATCAGACTCTAGAATGAAAAAGAGCAGTGTAAGAACTCTGCACCTTTCTCTATTTGTAACCTATGTGGTATATTCTAATGTTACACGCCATCAGGAACTTCCTGTGTGATTTAAGTGAACAAGAGGGAGACTTGGAATAACCCAATGAGACAATGTCTAAAGGACATTGTGTAATAACTGCTGAGTCTCTACACCTTTATTGTACAAGACATACAAAATTAATCCTTTGTAGCCCTTAACATTCTGAAGTCCAATTTTGCTTCATAGTTTTTTAGACAAAGTTATCCACTATCATGATACTAGAAGACATCATTTTATAGCTCTTTTCACACAGTTTCCTGGCTGATCTCCCTTATGTTGTATGTACATATTTTTCCCATTTGAAATAGTTTGTTTTTCTTCTTTTATGTGATATTTAACAGAATAGAACTTATGGATAAAGACATAGGTGGTAGGTATTGGTTTCACTTCCTTCCCTGGTGCCCAAGGGTGTTACTACAATCCAGAACCACTAGGGATTGGGAAAGTATTCATCAACACAGGGTGAAGAAAGGAAAAGATTAGTGGAGACAGATGCTGGGGGTTCTGTGGAGCACAGCAGCTATGCTAAGCCCTCAGGCAGACTCCGGGTTGTTTCATAAGGAAGTATGCTATATGCATGTCTTGGCAACCGGTTTCCTCAACCTATGGGGCCTGTCCTACTGCAGTCAGTGATGCATCACATCTCCTATCTCATTTTTCTTTTTTGTTTCTCTATTTTGAATCTGGAAATTTATAGCATGATAGTTTAATTAGTATCAAGCGTCTGCATCATAATCATCTAATGAACATTTTTTTAATGAATAGACTTTATTTTTACGGAAGTTTTCATTTCATAGCAAAGCTAAGAGGGAAGTACAGAGTTGCCAAATATTCTTCCTGGACATTCTCCCCAAAATCCACATCTGAATGGTATATTTTCTAGTGCTAAAAAAAAACTAATGATGATATATTTTTGCCAAAACCCATGGGTTATATTATGGTACACTCTTTGTGCTATGAATTCTGTGAGTAGAGACAGACATATAATGACATATCTCAATGACAGTGGTGTCATTCAGAGAATTTTCATTGCCCTATAACTCCTTTTCTTTTTTCTTTATTTTAAACTTTTTTACTTATTTAATTATTTGCCTTGGTGTTTGCCTGGAACTGGAACTACAGACAGTTGTGAGCTGCCATGTGGGTGCTGGGAATCAAACCCAGGTCCTCTGGAAGAGCAGACAGTGCTCTTAACCACTGAGCCATCTCTCCAGCCCCTGTCCTAAAACTCCTTTTCACTAGATCTTTATCCTTCCCTTTGCCCAAACCTCTGGAGCCACTAGGCTTTATTCTATCTACATGGTTCTGCCTTTCCCAAAATTTACATATACGTAACTGAAACTGTAGGATGTGGGGATTTCCAGGTATGGGTATGTTCCTTTCACTTAGTAATATGCATTTTTAAATTTTCTAAGTGAAAGTTCATGCCTTCCTAACTTGTCATAATATAGCACTGAATAATGTTCACAATGGTGATGTTTGTGACAGGGTCTCACTATGTAACCCAAACTGACTTGGAACTCACTATATAATCCAGGCTATCTTGGACTTCTGATTTTGTTTCCTCCCATAAATATTTTAAAATAAATAAAGAGAGAAAAGAAGAAAGGAAAGGATGAAAGGGGGAAACAAGGGAGTGAGGAAGCAAAGAGGGAAGGCTAACTCAGGGGCATTGAGATGGCCTCAGTATGCATGCTTGCTGCCAAGCATGACTAAGTTCAGTCTCCAGAAGCCACTTATTTAAAGGACTCCTACAAGTTCTCTCTGACTTCCATACTCATGCCATGCTGCACAGAACTATGACAATGTGCCATCTAAGCATTTCTCCTAGTTCCAGAGCTTTCTCCATGAACTTGGCTACTGACGCCATTTTTAGTAATACATCCTATAACCATTTCCCACACTGTTGTTGGTCTGTTTTCCTTTATGTGGTTTGCACATACCTCATTTCCTTTTTAAATTGTTTTTTTTTCTGCTCATTCTGTGCTTACAGACCTGAACAAGAATATATAGACTTAATGAAGTAAGAATTTAAAAGTTGTCTTAGTTACAGTTCTAATGTTATAAAGAGACACCATGACCGAAGCAACCTTTATAAAAAATAAATTTAATTGGAGGACTGCTTACACTTTCAGAGGCTTATTCCATTATCATCATGGCAAGAATCATCTCAGCAGGCAGACAGGCAGGCATGATGCTGGAGAAGTAGCTGAAAGATCCATCTTGATCCACACCCAGCTGTCAGAGAGAGAAGGCAAAGAGAGAGACTAGGCCCAGCATGAGCTTTTGAAACCTCACAGCCCTCCCACAGTGTCATATCTCCTTCATCAATACTATGTCTCCTAATTATTCCCAAGAGCCTACCAACTGGGAACCAAGCATGCAAATATGTGAGTTTATTGGCACGACCATCTCATTCAAGCCATGACAGGGGTCTTCGTAGAAACCCCCAAACAATGCAGGCTGTTGCCAAGAACATTTGTTGCTCTCCACAGACTTGTGGTAAAGTCTTATTGCTGAATACAATACCTACACATTAAATAAACACAAGGAAGTCAAGCTGGTGCCTTAATTAGAGTCTTTACCACAACTGCATAGTGTTCATGGTATTTGGAAGTACTTTGCACACTACCAGAAGAGAAACAGCAACCCAGCTACAGCCCTCCTATCTACAATGGTGACTTGATTGCATGACATGTTGGTACAATAGTAGCATAAAAGCTGTAGAAGCAACCAACCACTCTCTAGTCAGTTTAAGGTCCACTTCGTAAGATGGATCCCATGCCAGACACTGCTTGGACAACCAAGAATCTGAAATTCAACAGGCATGGATCTCAGGGGGGAAACCAAACAGTTGCTCTGCTAAGAGAATGTATAGGGCTGGAGAGATAGCTCAGGGGTTAAGAACACTGACTGTTCTTCCGGAAGACCTGAGTTCGAATCTCAGCATTTACATGGCAGCTAACAACTGTCTGTAATTCCAAGATCTGACACACTTACATAGTTCTACATGTAGGCAAAGCATCAATTCGCATGAAATAAAAACAAATATTTTTAAAAGGAGAATGTATAAAGAAAATGACTTCTAACAACATTCTTCTATAATCATAGACCAGTGTCTTTCTCAGACATTATCAGAGAAGCTTTCTTCTACAGTAAATGAAAACTAACACAAAGATTCACAACTAGAGAATATGCAGAGAGTGAGATACCTTGAAGCACTCAGTATTAAATAGAATGTTTCCATCAAATTCTTCCTCTCAAGGCTCAAGGAGCTATGCATAAGAGTACACAGAAGATGTTAAGAACTGGTGTGGATGAAAGACACAACAAAACTGATGTTTAAATTACCTAAAAGAGACCATGGCAGCATGCACAGGGCCTGCAAAAGTCTGGACCAGATGGGGTCCCAACACTGACAGGAAAATTAACACAAGCCCCCATCTTTAACCCAGAAACTATTTCCAACTGACAACCACTTGCAAAGGAAAAATCAGTTGTCTCTAATGGAGTCTTATTGGGTGTGGTAGTTTGAATGAAAATGGCCCACAGGCTTATGGGTGTGGTGATATATTGTATATTTAATAAAAATCATTCTGGAAATCAGAGGACAGAGCCATTTCCCTCCAGTGTTTTGTTTGTTTGTTTTTTCATTTGGTTTTGTTTATTTGTTTTTGAGACAGGATTTCTCTGTATAACAGTCCTGGCTGTCCTGGAACTTGTTTTGTAGACTAGACTGGCCTTGAACCCACAGATCCTCCTGCCTCTACCTCTCAAGTACAGAGACTAACAGCATTTGCCACCACTGCTTGGCTGTTAGGCCTTGAACCCACAGAAACCCAGAAAGATCTCTGTCTCCTGAGTGATGGGATTAAAGGAGTGATTCACCACTTTGTCATCCCAAGTGATGGGATTAAAGGTATGAGTCATGGCTTGACTGTGAGTGATTATGTCCTCTGATATTCTAGGATGATTTTATTAAATATATAATATATTTACACACACATCATGGCTTGACTGTGAGTGATTATGTCCTCTGATATTCTAGGATGATTTTATTAAATATATAATATATTTACACACACACATATATATATATACACACACATAGGGAATGGCATTATTTGAAAGGATGAGAACTTGTAGCTTTGTTGGAGTGGGTATGGCCTTATTAGAGCAAGTATATCACTGAGGGTGCACTTTGAGATTTCAAATGCTCAAGCCAGGTCCAGTGTCACCCTCTCTTTCTGTACGCTAATCTAGATGTAGTATTCTCTACCACCTTTCCAGCACCATGTCTACCAGCATGCTGCCATGTTTCCAGTCATGATGATAATGGACTAAACCTTCGAACCTGTAAACCAGCATGAGTCTGCCACCTCTCTAGCATCATGTCTGTCAGCATGCTGCCATGTTTCCTGTCATGATGATAATGGACTAAACCTTTGAGCCTGTAAACCACCTGAGTTAAGTGTTTTCCCTTATAAGAGAAGAAGATGATGGTTCTACAACACCAAGGCCTGAGCATAGCAATGAAGACGAAATAGAAAGAAAAACACCTTAAAACCCTAAAAAACCTTTATGAAGATTATAGAAGCCTTAAGAGAGGATATAAAAAGTTTCCTTAAGGAAATAGAAGAAAATACAAACAAAAAATGGAAGAGATTAATAAATTCCTGAAAGAAAATAAGGAAAACCAATAAAAAGAAAACCAATAGGTGAAAGAAACATTCCAGGAACTAAAAATTGAAATAGAAACAATAAAGAAGGCAAAAAAAATGAGACAAAGGTAGAAATAGAAAATCTGAAGAAATAAACCAGAACTATGGATACAAGCATACCAACAGAATCCAAGAGATGGAAGAGAGAATCTCTGGAATAGAAGATACAGTGGTGGAAATAGATACATTAGTCAAAGAAAACACTAAAACCAAAAAAGCCATAACACAAAACATCCAGGAAATTTGGGACACCATGAAAAGACCAAACCTGAGAATAATTGGGATAGAAGAAGGAGAATAATACCAGCTCAAAGGCACAGATAATGTATTCAATAAAATCATAGAAGAAAACTTTCCCAACCTAAAGAAGGAAATGCCTATAAAGATACAAGAAGCTTACAAAACACCAAATAGATTAAAACCCGCCCCCAAAAGTCTGCTTGCCATATAATAGTAATAAGCCACAAAACCTATAAGTACAAAGAAAAAATATTAAGAGCTGCAAAAGAAAATGGCCAAATTATCTATAAAGGCAAACTCATCAGAATAACGCCAGACTATTCATTGGAAACAATGAAAGTAAGAAGGTCCTGGTAAGAAGTTATACGGACACTAAAAGAGTATGGCTGCCAACCCAGACTACTATACCCAGCAAAACTATCAATCTCCATAGACTAAACAAAATATTTCATAACAAAACCAGATTTAAACAATATCTATCCACAAATCAAGCCCTACAGGAAGTACTAGAGAGAAAACTCAAACTTAAGGAAACCAGATACACCCATGAAACCACAAACAATCAATAATTACATAAAAACCCAAAAAAGGGAAATACACACATAATACTACCAAAAATAACAGGAAATAATAATCAATGGTCATTAATATCCTTTAATATCAATGGACTCAATTCACCTATAAAAAAACACAATCTAACACAATGGATACAAAAACAGAAAACATCCTTCTGCTGTATATAAGAGACACACCTCAACTTCAAAGATAGACACAGGCTCAGAGTAAAGGGTTAGGAAAGGATTTTCCAGTCAAATGGTCCAAAGAAACAAGCTGGTGTAGCCTTCCTAATATCTAACAAAATAGACTTCAAAGTAAAAATCAATCAAAAAAGACCAGGACATATATTACTTATTCATCTTGGGAAAAATCCAGCAAGATGAAATCCCAATTCTAAATATTTATGCCTCCAACACAAGGGACCTACATATGTAAAAGAAACACTACTGAAGCTTAAACCTCACATCAAACTCCACATACTAATAGTGGGAAACTTCAATACCCCACTTTTATCCTTGGATGGATAGGTCAACCAGACAGAGATTCAACAAAGAAATAAGGGTCTAACAGATGTTATGACCCAAATGGACTTAATAGATATTTACAGAAGCTTCTACCTAAACACAAAGGAAAGAACAACAATCAGTAAGTGGGACCTCCTGAAACTGCAAAGCTTCTATAAGGCAAAGGACACAGTCAATAAGACAAAACGACAGCCAACAGAATGGGAAAAGATCTTCACTAATCCTACATCTTACAGAGGACTGATCTCTAAAATATATAGAGAACTCAAGAAATTAGAGACCAAAAACCTAAATAATGCAATTAAAAATGGGATTCAGAACTAAAAAGGGAATTCTCAGCAGAATTACAAATGGCCAAAAGGCACTTTAAAAAATGCTCAACATCTTTAGTCATCAGAGAAATACAAATCAAAACAACCTTTAAGATACTACCTTACTCCTGTCAGAATGGTTAATATAAAAAACCCAGATGATATTCTATGCTGGAAAGGATGCAGAGCAAGGGGAACACTCCTCCATGGTTGGTGGGAGTATAAACTCAGACAACCACTCTGGAATGCAGTATGGTGGTTTCTCAAAAAAACAATCTCCCTAAGAATCCAGCAATACCACTATTAGGCATATACCCAAAGGATATACATTTGTACCCCAAAGACATTAGTTCAACTATGTTTATAGCAGCAATATTCATAATAGCAAGAACCTGGAAGCAACCTAGATTCAGCTCAACTGAAGAATGGATTAACAAACTGTGGTACATCTACACAATGGAATACTACTTAGCAATAAAAAAGAAAGACATGCTAAAATTTGGAGGGAAATGGATGGATTTGGAGAGTATCCTCCTGAGTGAGTTATCACAAGCCCAGAAAGATAGACATGGGAAGTGCTCACTCATAAGTGGATTTTTGACAAAAAGCAAATACCCAAGCTGCAAACCACAACCCCTGAACAGCTTGGGATCAGAAGGAACTTAAGTGAGACATCCAGGGATTCCTCTAGGAAGAGAAAATAGAGAAGATCTCATTAGCAAATTGGGATCATAATGGGTAGCGACCAAGGAGAGGTGGGAACAAATTATGAGAGAAGGAGATGATTGAGTGGAAGGAGCAACAAAGGGAGAAAAAAAGAGATGGAGATCTTGATAGAGGAAGCCAATGCAGGGTTGGAAAGAGACTGGGTGCTAGGGAAACCCTCAAGAAGCCACAGGGATCAACCAATAATGGAGGGGGTGCCTAAACAAGATTTCCCTTATAATCAAATAAATAACCACCCTAAGTGTCATCACAGAACCTACACCCAACAATGAATGGAGGTGGAGGCAGAGATCCATGACTGAACACTGGGCTGAGCTAGAGAGTGAGGAAGAAGAGTCTGTATGAGCAAGGTGATTGATAGGGAGTATGAGGAGGAGTCCCACAGAGATGGCTGCCTGGAACTCTGAGGAGCCCACAGAATCAAGAACAGTTCCTGGGGAACCATTGGAAAAAGAGCTAGGCCCTCCAAGGGTAGGCAAATGTTGATTGGCCTGGGCAGTATGTAGAGCCTCTAGAGGTGGAATCAGACTGTATTCCTGTAAATGAGCTAGCATCTTGGAGGCCATTCCCTGCAGAGGCATGCCTAACCTTGCCTTGATATTGGGATGAGAAAATCGGACTTGCCTGGGGTGGATGTACCATGCTAAGTTGACCCACCTTGGGACTTCTTGCCCTTTTGGGGAGGGGATGGGGAATGGGATGGGGGGAGGCTGAAGGCAGACGAGGAGGGATAGGGAACAGGGAAGGATGGGTGGCCAGGGGCATACATAGAAAAAAGGACCATTTATTAAATGTAAATTAATTTTTAAAAAGAAGAAGAAGAAGAAGAAGAAGAAGAAGAAGAAGAAGAAGAAGAAGAAGAAGAAGAAGAAGAAGGGGGAAAGCCTTGGCTGCATAGGAAAAAAAAAGTAAGGAAACTAAGGCCAGTGACTTGAAGCATCATTGCAGTTAAAATACTACAGAGTCAGCCTAATGCCTACCCAGTTGCCTATTGTGCCACTGTCTCAGCCACCCAGTTCAAATTATCAAGGCCACCTTACCATTTTCACCAGAATACTTGACAAACACACAAAATTCTCAAATTGTATTTCTTATCCAACTTGTTCAACTTCTGAGAGCAGGCACATTTGGGGTAGTATGGCCATGGACTTGGAATGTATCTTAAATACTTATTCAAACAGAGTTGGCAACCTCATTTTGAGAGGTTAAATATAATAGGAAATTGAGAAAAAATAACCACATTTTTCATGTTTTATGTGATTCTGCATTTGTTATATCTTGGGCATTGGCTGGAGACATCTCTTAAGGCTGCAGATAATTCTGTAAAGTTTCTTAAACCCCAAATTCATAATCACACTAGGCCATGATGGCTTGTTACCTGAGCCCAGCATGACACACCTTTTTGTCAAAGAGAGCCAGGTTAACGGTGCCTGTGATTTATCAGTCCTCCAGATATCCACAGGTCCCATTCTACTGTGCCCCAACCACATTTATAGCTTTTAAAGTCTAAGCATCAATTTCCTCAACAGTTGACAATGAATAAAAAACAGGATCTCTCTTTAAACTAAAGTGTGTTTCTTTATAAATCCTCTCCAAGGGCTTCTAATGACACATAGCTCATATTGTAGTCATGGAATGAACCTCATCTGCCCCTGGGCCTTCTCAATCTAGAAACACATTAGATATTTGTGGTTTGCATTAATTCTCTCTTTCCCTCACTGCCTTGTAGTTCCAAGAGCTAGTGGCTCAGCGCTAATGAGGTCAAAGTCCCAGGTTTGATTTCTCATGAGGACAAATGAGAAATCTCTCTCTTGTTTAGACTTATAAATATCACTGAACCTTGCCAGCTCTGACTATTTTTCTTTCCTGGTCAAATCCTTGTGGAGAAAAGAAACAATCATTTCCTTGCCTGGTTCTCAATGCACTCCTCTATAAAATGAGAATAATGATCTCTTATTGCTTGTCTTTCCCTGTACAGTTAGGGTTTGAGTCTGATGTAGTCCCCAGGCTCATGTTTTGAGTGTTTGTAACAATATTTTGAAGGCTGTGAAATCTTTAGGAGATTGAGCCTTGGCCGGTAGAAGAGAGTCTCTAGGGTGACCTTCAAAGTGACTGCTTCCAGTTCTGACATGCTTCCTGATCAGCCAAAGTGTGAACGGCTCTTCACCATGCTTTCCAGCTGCCACAGATGAAACAGCTCCTGTCATTATGCCTTCCCCACTTTGGCTGAATCCCTATGAAACCATAAGCTAAATTAAGCCTTCCTCCCTGAAGCTGTTTCTGTCTGGTTCTCTGTCAGAAGTATGAGAAAAGAAAGAAATAGAAACAAAGAAGAACCTAAGGAAAGAATTCCTAAGAATGTAGGCATATGTTATAGAGACAAGAAAAAGCGAGAAGACAGGGATGCACAGAAGCAGAGAGGGAAGGAAGAAGAGATGGAGGGAGGAAAGAATGGATGGTACACTGGTTAACTGCTCTCACTGAACAACAAATAACTGAGAAAATCAACCTAAGACAAGAGGGCTCATTTTGGCCTGCAGCCAGTTGTCATGGGAAAGCCATTGCAGAAAAAGCCAGAGGTAGCTGGTCACACTGTGTCCCAGAAGCTAACAGGAATTGATGAATGCTTGTACTCAGCTCACTTTCTCTTTTTTATTCACTCTAGGACCCAGTCAATTGATTGGTACCCCCAACATGTAGGGTGAGTCTTCCCACATCAAGTAACCTACTGTAGATAGTCCCTTACAGATACACCCAGAGATTCACTTCCATGATGATTCTAAATTGCACAAAGTTGGGGTTAAAGAGATGGTGCTTGATGTTAAAAGGCCTTGCAGCTCTTCTGGAGGAAATGGGTTCAGTTGCCATGCAACTCACAGCCATCTGTAACTCCAGCTCCTTAGGACAGGATCTGACACTTTATTCTGGCTCTTATGAGCATCAAGCATACACACAGCACACAGAAAAATATGCAAGAAAACATTAATATTCATAAAAAATTTAAATAAGTAATTTCATTGAGTTGATAATCAAAATTTATCATCACATATCTCTTTTTAATATTTATTTATTTTATAGCCAAACTCTCTTCCCTCCTCCCACTTCCTTACCTCACCTCACCTCCACCACCAATCCACTCCTCCTTTGTTTCTGTTCAGAAAATGGCAGGCACCCCATGGATATCAACAAAAACATGACATATTAAGTTTCAGTAAGACAAAGCACACACCCCACACCCCACACCACACCCCAACCACACGACAGTATTAAGGCTGGGCAAGGCAACCCAGTATAACAAATTAGGTCCCAAAAGCCAGCAAAGGTGTAAAAGACAGCCTTGCTCCCATAGTTAGAAAATCCACAAATGGATCAAAGTATACAATTGTCACATGTGTACAGAGGTTCTAGGTCAGTCCCATGCAGTCCCTGGTTTTTGGTTCAGTCTCTGTGAGCCACTGTGAGCCTAAGTTAGTTGATTTTGTGGTTTTCTTGCAATGTCACATATCTTACTGATTCCTGATAATTATGGTGGTCTCTTGATTTTTATTATTTGATGTGTATTTACCATTTATGATAACAGCACTTTAATACTTTTCTCGAGGGGTCATCTCTTTTCCACTGTTGTTTGGAATGGTTTAAACCCAATGCCTTAGTTCAGCATGGCAGATCACTGGCCCCAATCATCATGTTAAACCCCATTTTAGATTGAGATTGTTTAGAAGTTGGGACAGGCTGACATCACCCCTAATGCTATTTCCACTTCTTTTCTGAAGCAACGTATACTTGGGAAGTGAGTGGGATGGGTAAATGATGTTTCAGAAACATTCTGAATCCAGAAACCTACCTGGAAATGGATCTGCACCATTTAGGGATGCTGAAAGTTGATTTCCATGATGGCTACATCTGAGGTTAATATTTTCACAACCCCTTAAGTTCCTTTTTTTTATTTAAAGCCTATTTAAAGTCGAATTTTGAGTGGAAGGGACCTGCTCATCACATTGCAGACAGTAAGAAAGGGGCTCAAAAAAGGAAGCTCTGCCATGGCACGTGAGAAAAGGGAAAAGGCAAAGTTGCACACAGGACTCATCTAAACCTGACTCTTCTAGTGTTGCAATTAATATTGATGGAATTTTTTTTATTTCTCTGAACCTCATCTTTGCATATGTAAAATGGAGATATATCCCTCTTGTGTTTAATGACATAAAAGATTGAACAAATCAAAAGGTACAAAGAGTGTGCACATTGCATGGGTACTCCGGTCCCTGCTTCCTGCACTGCCAACTAGCTCTCTAATACCCACAAATGAGAAGGAATCCAACAAGTTCTCAGTGACAGTGCCCTTGAGGCTGTCAGCATGCACACCGATTCCAGGTTTCATTTTCCATTCACTCGAGTTCACCGCCGTGTGACTAACTAGATTACTATCTCCAACCAGCTGCAGTTATTGTTTCATTGTCCATAAAACCCAGAATCCTTTTATAAGCGCAAGTATTAAAGATGTGGCCAGGTGGGGTTCCACAGTTGACAGAATAGCACAGGAGGTGGAATCCCAGCAAGGTGGACACGGGCAATGCTGTACCATGTTTCACTCTCCAGAAAGCTTTGGGAAGACAAAAATCTGTTAAGAAATGCACAGTGTGGGCCTTTTTCTTCACAATTTTTATTTTATTTGATTTGAATAATATGTTTTGATTGAAATAGAATTACATCATTTCTCCCATCTTTTCCTCCCTCTATTCCTTCCCAGCTACATTCCTTCAAACTCCTCATGCACCCTCATTCTCAAGCTGATAGCCTCTTTTTTTTATTATTGTTGTTACATGTATATGAATTTAGATATTTGTATGCATATATACATGTATATGTGTGTACATATATATATTCATACAAACTGCCAAAGTTCATTTTTGTTATTCTTGTATGCATGGTTTCAGGGCTGAGCACTAATATGCAATGCTGGAAACAGCTCCATGGTGGACAGTGACTTAGAAAGCCCCAATGTGTTAGTTAGGGTTCTCTGGGGGAACAGAACCTAGGTAGTGAATCTACCTATATTGAGAAAGTGGGTTGATTAGAATGGTTTACACAGGTAGTGCAACAATGGCTGCCCACCAACAGAAGGTCCACGGATCCAGTAGTTGTCCAGCTCATGAGGCTGGATGTCTGAGCTGGTCTTCAGTAGACGCCAGAATCTTAAAGAAGGAATCTCTGATATCAGTGAAGAAATGGACACTTGCTAGAGAGGGTGGGAGGAAGCAGGCAAAGAGAGAGCTTCCTTCTTCCATTTTCTTTACACAGAAGCTGCCACCAGAAGGTATGGCCCAGATTAAACTGGTTCTTCTCTTCTTCAAAGATTCAGATCAAATGATTTTACTGATAAAAATAAATACCTCACAGGTATGCCCAGCTGATTGGATTTTAGTTCATTCCAGATATAGTCAAGTTGACAACTGAGAATAGCAGTCATATTTCTATATGAATTCTGTGTATTCACTCCTCAGTGAAAAGCAACAAGTTGTCAACGCAAAGTATATTAGTTACTTTTATGCCACCATAATAAAACACCAGAATGAAAGCAACTTATAAAAGAGTTTATTTGGACTCGTAGTTCCAGAGGAATAAAATTTATCTTGGTGGGAGGCCCAGCAGCAAGCAGGTGGCATAGTACCCAGATCAAGAAGATGAAGGCTCACATCCTTAACCACAAGTGCAAAGCAGAGAGAATAAACTAGAAGTAAGGATTCTTATCTCAGAGACTACCCACAGTGGCATACCTTCTCCTGCAAGACTGCACTACTTAAGGCTCCCCAATCAGCACCACCAACTGAGGACCAAGTGTTCAAATGCTTGAGACTGTAAGAGACCTATCCCATTCAATCCATCATGTCGGGAGCTGCAATCGAGCCACAGCCTAAAATGGCGCTGGCTTCCGCCCTCTGCCTTCCCCGATGGCGAGCGCTCCCTAGGGAAAACTC
Source organism: Sigmodon hispidus (assembly GCA_004025045.1). NCBI lineage: Eukaryota > Metazoa > Chordata > Mammalia > Rodentia > Cricetidae > Sigmodon > Sigmodon hispidus. Next base: position 16,907 of record PVIH01013211.1, read on the forward strand.
CTTATTTGGCGTGAGGCGATCACGCGAGTGATTGGGCATGCATGGCCCAATGGGCAGCATCCACGTGGCAGGGAGTGAGTGGATCACCGGGGAGCCTTTAAGCCGAGAGCCAGGGGGAAGGGGAAGGAGAAGGAGAAGGAGAGAAGAAAGAAGAGTGTGCACGCTGAATAAAGGACCTGGTCAGTTGCTGCAGAAGAATCTGGTCTTCCTTGCCAGTGAGGTGGGTGTGACACCATCACACATGACAGTACTTTAAAACATTGTTTTTGAAAAACCAACAAATTGCAACTGGTGACACACTGTAACACTTAATACACGCAATATTGTTGCAATGACATGATAGTAGAAACAGATTATAGATTGATACTTTCTGAAGGGTAGGGATGAGAGTAAGAGCAGGAGAAACATAATGTGGCTATAAAAAGGCAACACAAAATGGCTGTATAACATCACACACAATTAAATAAGTTCAAATAAACCTAAGTACTCTAAATAAAATCAGTGAGTTATAGAAATGGAGATATACCCTAAAGATGCACATTCACACTCCAAAGGTGTGTGAACATATCAACTATGTTCATAGCAGCATTATTTGTAATAGCAAGAACCTAGAAACAACCTAGATGTCCCTCAACTGAAGAATGGATTGACAAACTGTGGTACATCTACACAATGGAATACTACTCAGCAGTAAGAAAAAATTATATCCTAAAATTTGCAGGCAAATGGATGGATTTGGAGAATATCCTCCTGAGTGAGGTATCACAAACTCAGAAAGATAAGCAGGGGATGTATTCACTCATTAGTGGTCTCTAAACAAACAAACAAGAAAAAAAGCCAAGCATGCCCAAGTTGCAAACCACAACCACTGAACAGCTTGGGATCAGAAACACCCTGGACTGACCCTTCGGATCCCACTCCACCTATAGGAACACTTGACTCACTCTTGAGGAAGGGGAGACAAACTGAATTTGCCGGGAGTGGAGACTGAACTAAGCATTACTGGGTCAGTGGGACCATGGGACTGTCTGCTGCCTGCCCAGGGAGGGGATATGGAGTTGTGGAGAAGCAAAAATGACCTGATGTGGCAGGAGGGTGAAGGGACCTTGAATAAGGATATACAGGGATAGAAAAAAAAATTCAGAGGGAAAGCTGAACACAAAGTAATTTTATGTGTAGTAAACTTATTTGCATTATCACCCTTGATAAGTCATGCTTATGATTTTTATTTTCTTTATAGTTATTGTTAACTTATCAGCATTTTAAATTCATTTTACTGTTTTTCTTGATAAATACAAAATAAATAAAGAAAAGAAAAAAAAGATATGGAGATATAATGTCTTCTCTCATTGAAGTCTTGGAAGATGTGATCTGAAGAAAACAGAATGGAATACATGGAGTCTTTATTTTTTATGTCTTATGGCAGAGACCAGCAAGCCTCTGTAAACTCAAAGCTAACCTGATCAATATATCAAGTTCCAAGACAGCCAGGGCAAAGAGGCCCTATTACAAACACCTCCCAAAAAATGAATTTAAGAATAATATAATTGCCCTGGCTAACAAAGTCCAGTGTGATCCGAATCCTCCAAAACTGCCTGCTCTCAGCTAACCCCACACTCCCACCCAGGGGATCCTGGTTGTCACTGTCTGTTTCCTCTGTTGACATTATCTCCCTCCAATCTCTACAGGGGCAGTTCCTTCTCACCACTCAGCTGACTGCCTTCTCAGCATGGTCTCCCTTGCCCAGAGAAGGAATCACTCAGCCATTCTGTCATACTCTCCATATTAACTAGGATTGCATCATTTATTACTATCTTTTATATTTGTTCAAAAAAATATTTTTCAAGACAGGGTTTCTCTGAGTATCTCTGGCTATCCTGAAATTCACTCTGTAGACCTGTCTGGCCTTAAAGTCACAGATATCTGCCTGCTTCTGCCTCTCAGGTGCTGGAATTAAAGGGTTATGCCACCACTACCTGGCTATTTGTTCAGTTTTTATACTGTTTGTTGTGTTTATTTCTTCCAACTGGAAAATAAGCTCTTTTTAAAAGATTGTGTGTGTGTGTGTGTGTGTGTGTGTGTGTGTGTGTGTGTGTAGGACATGTGTGGATCCTTGGAGGCTAGAAGACTGTAATAGGGCCCCAGATCTTATTATAAGTAGTAACATGTTTGAAGCACTATAGTAGAATGTTTTCTGTATGATGTAAATAAATAACTGTTTGGACCCATGCAGGACACCGTAGAAGTGGGTGGAGAATCAGAGGCAGCCAGGTAGGGAAGGAGGGTGGAGTTAACTCACTCTCATTCGGACCCCCAAGAGGAACAGACATGTAGAGGTACCGGCTAGCCACGGGCTGGAAGACACGTGGTGGTCAAATTAATAGAAATGGGTTGAATTAAGATGAAAGAGCTAGCTAGTAATGTGCTTAAGATATGGGGCCAAACAGTGTTAAAAGATATAAGCGTGTGATTTCATTTTTTAATTGGAGGACAAAGGCTGCAGGCGCGAACCAGGGTCCAAACCGCAGCCGCCGCGGGTCAGGTTACAAATTCTGGGCACAAACCCTCCCAGACCTAAAACGGGCCGGGAAAACCTACTACAACAAAGCACCATTCTGATCTTAAAATGCAGCCCAGAAGTCCTGTCTCAGTTAGAGTTTCTATTGCTACAATGAAACATCATAACCAATAATCAGGCTGGGGAGAAAAGAGTTCATTTGGCTAATGCTTCCATATTATTGTCCATCATTGAAGAAAATCAGGAGAGGAACTCAGAGGCAGGAGCTGATGCAGAAGTCATAGAGGGGTGCCGCTTCTTTCTCTGGCTTGTTCATCCTGCTTTCTTACAGAATCCAGGAATATCGACCTAGGAATGGCACCATCCACCATGGGCTGAGCCCTTTCTCATTGATCACTAATTGAGAAAATGCTGTAACAGGTCTTTCTTTGGACCTCCAGCTCCCGAATAATGATACAAAGTATGAAAGCCTGGCCTTAGCTTAGGCTCGTTCCCAACTAACTCTTAAAACTTAAATTAACCCATTTATAATAATCTATATTCTGCCACATGGATCATAACTTCTTCTCAGTCCTCCATGTCTGGCTGACAAATCTCCCAACTTGCCAACACAGTAACAAAGAAAAGTTTCTAAACATGCTAACCTTGTTTGTTGACTTCTGTAGTTACACTTCTTGCTAACTGAAGGATAGCAAGGATGTTATTCTTGTGCATAAAAGTCAAAGAGCTGTGAGGACCAGGGCTGCATGATTTGACCAAGTTCTTCATGCAGCTGCTGGCCAGAAAGAAAGACTTCCCTTATGGAGGCTTCAGCAAGATCTCAGGATCCTGAGACACTTAGGAAGATAACACAGCCTAATTCCAGATCCACATGAGACGTCACCTTTCCCCTGATTAAGAGTGTGTGGTGGCCACCTCTAGTTGTCTTTGCTCTGTCTATCTATGTGTCTTCTGCGTGATTCTGTCAGTTCTGTTAGCTGGAAAATCAGATCTAAAAATGGGAAGGAGAATGAGCAGTTCCAAGCCCCAGCTGGAGTGCATATCAAACACTTCAAGGAGGGCTCTGTGAAGAATGAGAGACATGGTGTCCATTTCTCACCAGAATTTCTATGAATCAATTGACCCTCCTTTGGGATCAGGCAGCCCAGTGAAGGATTTCTGAACCCTCAGATGGTTCAGATTGTCTGGAACATGATGGCTGGAGATTCTGACAACTCTATCCAGTTTACCCATATTGACTAGTGGCTTTCTCTGGTGCCAGACCCACATCTCTGGCTTAAGACCTGTGCCCACTTGTTGGGGACATGAATCCTCTTGGCTTGGCCAGGTCATCCAGAGAAATCCAAACCTCCACCAGTTCTCTCAGGAATTTGTCCCCCCCCCCCACATGCCCCAATGTGGTTCCTGGCCACAACCAGAGGTGGAAAAATACTTCCCCAGCCACACTGGGGTGGGGGCGGGTGGGAAATAGTCTCTTCTACCTCAGGTTCCCTGTTCCCTCTTCCCTCCACGTATAGTAGAGTGGGTCTGACTCTGGGGACTCTGGGAAGAATTTCTTAGGGGCAGAGGCAGGCACACATCATTCCTGAGACCCAAAGATTCCCCTACTCTCCCTTTCATGGTTTATGTCATCTTTTCACCCAATGATCTGTGTAACTAAAAAACTCAGAAGCCATAATTCTCAGGAAAACCTCAGGTTTTCACTGGTCTCCTGGAGACTGTCATTTACACCCACCAGCTGACCTGAGAAGATTGATAATAGCTCCTGACCACTCTCTCCACATAAGAAGAGAGGGACAGGATCCTGCTTGAAAGTTGGAAAGTGACCTCAGGCTCAGTGGAGGATCGCTGGAGAACAATGCAGCCCAAATAGAGTGGATTTTCCCCTCTGCCCGACCTGACTGGGACCCTAACACTAACCACGATAAGGAGGCTCTGAACAATTTCCCCTGGGCCATTTTAGGAGGATTGAAGACAGATGCCAGAAAACTTGCCAATCTGTCTAAGGTGAGCAAGGTTTTATAAGAGCCCCCAAATCCCCCTTTGGTTTCCTCTGTAAGGTTTACCAGGTGTTCACCCCCATCGACCCAGATGCACCAGAAAACCAACAAGCAAACAGTACTGTTTATGATGTTCAGTCTGCCCCAGATATTAGAAAGAGACTTCAGAAATTAGAAGGCTTTGAGGGTGTGAATCGGTCCCAACCTTCAGTGATTGCCCAAAAGGTTTATGACTGTAGAAGAAATGCAAAAAGAGATTACCCCTACCAGTAGTGGCAGTGCTCAGGGAGATCAATAAAAGAGATTCCAGAACAGGAAGCAAAAAAAATCACTGAGAAAGAAGGGGCTAGAAAAGGATTGATGTGTTGATTATAAGCAAAAGGAACTTCGGAAGAACAAATTGGAAGAATAAAGAAACGCTTAATTCTTCACTCGAGTGAGGACTGACAGAGACCTGGCTCTAATCCACTGAGACCCTGGTATTGCAGGGCAACATTAAAGGGAAGGGGGAAGTCTGTTAAATTCCTGGTTGACATGGAAGTGGCCCATCCAGTCTTGAAAGAACCAGTTGGACCACTGACTCCCAGTAGAAACCCATCCACAAGGCAACTGGACAAACAGCTCTCTTTGCCTGGATAACCTCCCAGATGCTGGACTTGGGACAAGGTACTGTGACTGCTCTTTTTCAGCCATGTCAGACTGTGCCATCCTCTAATTTGGAGAGATGCATGACAAACATCATTGGGATATAGTACAGTCAGGGATAAACCTAACAGTTGCCATTTTCCTTCTGCTGGAGCAGACCTATCATTATCTGTATCACTTATGGGGCATTTCTGATCCACACATGATCCAATAGTCAAGAAGTGTTTGAAACCCCAGTGTGTCAGGCAGACCCAAGTCTTGGACTCACTTAACAGCAAAAGAATGGATTTTGAAAACATCCCATCATTTCAGGACAATATTTTCTTTAAACCTTTTCTATCTCTGTCTTTAAAAATAAAATAGAAGCAATGCACTGACATTTTCATTTTCAAGTCTGTGGTGGGTTTCATTGTCACAGTCACCTGGGGTTATCAAGTGTCTTCCTTCACAATTGCTGGCCAGATGAGGTGCAGCACAAACTATCATATGATCACACCTGTCCCCTCAGAACAAAGCTGGCTCATTCCAGAGGACAGAACAATGACTGGGTATTGATTTCTACATGAGGAATAGTGTTTATCTCTTATGTTTTCAGCCTAAGAGCCCCAGATAGCTCAGAAATGTTTCTGGGGTAAGGTACCCCACCTTCCCTTAGACTGAAGATGAATGTCCTCACAGTTTCTCAGATAAGCAGTGGAAAGCATTACCTATGAGCTGAAAGGCTACGCTGAAAGAAAAAACAGGATGGTACCATGTGTATATTAAATCTCACATCCTTTAAGACTTTACCAGAATTAGCCATCTAGACTCAGCAATTAATCAAAGCAAATTTTAGAAAAGGATGAACTGTAATCTCTGTGACACATATAGAGTCCCCAGTTAATGCAGGGTGTTTCAATCTGTTCCTTAACATAGGCCTCCCAGCAGCCCTATAGAAGCATGTGCTCATTTTAGGGATGAGAGAAACAGTTAAGGACCGAAGGCTTTGGCTCCTCATTCTTGGGTATTTTCTAGTCAGTTGTGTATCTTTTCATAAAACTGACCTGAAGGTTTTGTCCCTGGAATGAAGAATTACTTCAGGCAAACTACTCAAACTTTTATTTCATTTCATCAAAGTCAACTGAAGTTCATATTTAGCACTGCTTAGAGGGTTCATTGGATAAAGGTGCATGCCACCAGGGCTGAGTTCAACTTCTGAAGGTTACCCTCTGACCTCCACACATTTGTCACAGCACACACACACACACTCAATAACAAAGTTTAAAACCAAATTTAATTTGTATTATTTAAAATTTAAGTGAGAAGAGTCCATAGTCTTTGGGGCAGTCCAAACAGTTAATCAGTTCCTGCAGATACAGAGAAGCATTTATTAATTTTTCCTAATACAGAGACTGCAATGAAGCTTTTTCAAGAATAATCTCACATGGAGACAAAAATAACAAATCATTTTTAATGTTTCTTGGATGTATTTCTGTCACATATTATTGAACTCTTCCAACCCTCTCATGTAAATACTGGCATTTTGTTTAGCAGAAGAGTAAGTGAAGTTGATGAATGCAATGTCAGTTAAATCACATGAGATGGAACACAGGAGGCAGACAAGTGGGGACCTCTTATCCCCTGCTCTACCACAGAGACAAAGAGGTTGAAGGGGAAGTACTTCTGAGTGTCCTGAAAAAAGAGGGATAGCACAATTTTCCCCTTTCCATGAACCCATGCCAAGCATCTGTTGCATGTCAGATACTGGACTACTCACTGGGGTCTCCCTCATGAAAGTGACATTCTACATGAAAACTGTCCTCAGACTTCATCACTGTGACCAACCTGAAGAAAGTGATGGACAAAGTGGACTATTACTTAGGTTTCTTTTCAGAGATGCTACTCCAGTTGAGAGAGTAAGAGGGGTGTATCTGCCATCTTGTAGGAGGCAGGAAAGGGACAGATGGGGAGGAGGAGAGGGAGGGGGAAGGACAGAAGAGAGCCCATGGTAGTGGATTTCTCCTTTGATGCTCTGACTCTATATGGGCCCATTCTGTAATGTAGTATTGTCCACATTCAGTCTGCTCTCCTCTCTGGACACACCCTCACACCATAGGCGGTTTATTAATCATTTATGCACTTTACAATCCAGTCAAGTTGACAGTCAAGATTCACCATCACAGGCTGGAGAGATGACTCACTGGCTAAGAGCACATGTGTCTTTTGCATAAGAGTTCAGTTCCCAGCACCCATGTCAGGCAGCCCATATAACTCTAGATTCAGGGGTCCTCATGCCCTCTTCTAAAGACCACAGGCACCCACACAAATATGTACATAAAAAAAGTTAAAACAGTAAAATAAGATACAAATCTTTTAAACACACATAAATAGCATCATACAAACATTGGTTTGTATGCACTTGTATTCCTTGACCTACACACACACATGCACACACACACACACACACACACACACACACATACACACAAAGAGAGAGAAAATAAATCCCCTTTGCATACTCTAAACAAGAAGCAACACCTGTAGTCATAATTTTTTGTCTTTTTTTTAAGATGCTAGCTGTTTAACCTGGCTCACTACTCATTTCCTTGCACTTCTGAAATGCAGCCAGAGCAGGCTGGGATTTCTTCAATTCCCTGCACGTCATCTGTATCTTAATTGCTTTTTCTTTTTCTCCAGAGATCAGAGCAGAATGCAAGAAAGTGTCCTATTGTTATTATAGGATAACCATGAATCCATAGGTAATTATTTGCAGACTTCAATAGTTTACCTAGGAATGGCAACAAATTTCTTGTGACACATCTCACAAGAGAGAGGGAGATATTGATATACTATATCCTAGCAAACTTATTATCAGATGGTTTTATGAGATTTCTGCCCTAGGGAAAGGATTAACTTACTAATTTATCATAACCCATATACACTCTATCATGCAGCTATACATTAAATGTGCTGACTACTAGATTTGAAAAGCATCTACCTTTCAGTGTAAGTTGTCTAAATTTTTGAGGTTAGCCATAATAATGATGCTAAGTAGGAAGGAGATCCGAGAATCAGAAAGTGTGGGCATCTTCCTTGCACCTTGCAAGCCTGCCTTTGGCTTTATGTATAACCACAAGCATAGCGGCCATTAAGGCTCTTCAAAATTCCTCTCTCTATATCTAGTCTACAGCATAGAAAAATCAAAACTCTTGGATGTGATAAGAAAGGTAGTATTCTCCAATTTCCCTTCAGAAAAAAAGCAGGCCTCCCAGGAATGTCAACCAAATAGGGCATAACAAGTTACAATAAGACTAAGCATAAATCTTCATATCAAAGATGAATGAGGCAGCTGAGTAGGAGGAAAAGGGTCCCAAAAGCAGGCAAAAGATCTTGGAGAAAAAGAGGAAAGTGCAGTCAGGATGTAATATATGAAAGAATAAGTAATAAATAATTTAAAAGAAAAAAACAAACCTCAAGATATGGCATCTGTAAAGACATTGAACGGAGTTTTTTTTTCCTTTGAGAATCCTGTATTCATGGTCTGAGTTGCTTCTTTATCTTGCATAAAGTATATATTAATATATTTTTATTAAAACTAACTCCGCTTAGGAAGGAAGGAAGGAAAAAGGAAGAAAGAGAAAGGAAGAAAGGCAATTTCTTTATTAAACTTAAGAGATATGTCTCCAGCTGTAAAACCTTAGAACCCACATGACTGAGCCATACTCCCTGATGAAGTAGAGCCTATCCCACACTGCCACAGAGAAGATTCCTTAATTTGGGGATCACTTCTGATGGTATAAGCAGAATGTTAGCAACAGGTCAAAGACAGGTGGGCAATGAGAAACTATAATAACATGAAGACATTAACAGCCCACAAGGCTGAAGCTAGAAGACCCTAGGAACGCAGTGAGAGATGAACTTACGAAGGAGGGGGTCTATGGAGGAACTGGCAGGATGCAGTTCTTGCTGAACTAGATCATCAAGCCTGAGAGAAGTCAGAAAAGGCAGCTTCCTGTACATCACTAATGCATCTCACTGGCCAAAGCAATCCAAAATATGCAATCTAGATCAACTTTCAGAGTGTTAACAGTAAGGGGCAAAGAATAGAGGCAGGGGTGCAAATGAACAGTGACAGGAGCCATTTTTATGCCATCCTGTCTCAGAGCCTTTATGCTGTGGGTGCTTCCTCAAGTTCATTCACATGCCCGCCTCATGTATAGAACTTCTCTTCTTAAGACCTATTTATATACCATCCCTGAAGAACACTGCTGAAGCCTCCAATCTCAGACTTGTGATCTATAATGTCTAATGCAATATCCCTCAGAATGAGATGACACAAAGACAAATTGGATTTCCCAAAGTCTTCCTTAGAGGTACTACTTGTGTGGATGAAATCCAAATGTACTAATCAGTTTAACCAGGGGTCACTAAACTGCCTGTTAACTGCAGGACTTCCATTATTTTCAGGGGATTGTACAATTGCATGTCACTGACAAATCCCTCAGGACAGAAAGAAAAAGAGCCTTCTTCACTGTCCCTGCTGCCCCTCCACTCAACCCTCCTGCAGGTACCTGATGGGTTGTCCCAGTTGTCTGCCTGAAGACTTCATTTGGATAATTTGTTCTCATGACTGAGAACTGGCTATACTTGATACAAACTGCTTTGATGCATTCCCTTCTCCGTGGCTACATTTCAAAGCACTACAGCTAATCGAAATGCAGAGTTATGTATCCCCTCCCAGTGGATACAACTACAAAACAGGACCCACATAGAAGGTTCAGGGAACATTACAGAAGAGGGCATAGGAAGACGGTAAGAGCCAAAGGATTTGGGAATTTGCTTCTAGTAATATCAAACGCTATATCCATAGAGCCTCACCAATGTTTGACTGCCTAACATAAATACACTAAACAAAGTCAACATCAATAGACATGGTTACAAAAAAAGAAAGAAAGAAAACCCATCTTCCATTTTGAAAACAGAAAAACCATAAGGTCTCATCCTACACGTAGAACTACAGGCAACTAAGAAATTAAGAAATGCTAAGAGCAGGAGACATAGCCTTCCCCATGGAAGATCACACTATGGAAGAGTTATCCAATACAAAATTATCATCTCCTAAAATGTACATATATACATTTTACATTATACAGACTGAGCAATTTATATTTAGAAATTATATATATACATATATACATGTAACAACAATTAATGAAGGCAAATGTCATGAATTTGAAAGAGAAAAAGAATGTTATATGGGAAATTTTGATTGGAGAAGAGTGAAAGGAGAAATGATGTAATCATATTATAAACTCAAAAATAAATAAATTAATATACAATGATGTGTATGTGTGTGTGGAGAGAGAGAGAGAGAGAGAGAGAGAGAGAGAGAGAGAGAGAGAGAGAGAAGACCAGAACTGTAATGCTGTCTTCTACAATCCAATGATGTACAATAAAATTTGGGGTTATTTCATGTATAATACTTAACTCATGTATAATATGAGCTGCCTTCAAAAATTATATCGAGCTGAGCATAATGCATGTGTCTTTAATCTCAGAACTTGGGAGGCAGAGGTGGGTGAGTCTCTGAGAGTTTAAGCCCAACCTGGTCTACATAGAAAGTTTCAGGCCAGTCAAGGAAAGAAACCTTGTCTCAAAAAAAAAAAAAAGAAGAAGAAAAAGAAGGAGGAGGAAGAAACAACATTGGGAGGTGTTAAGTGTCTATTTTATCTTGATTATAGTGATGATATCAGGAGCCCAAACACATCAAGTCACATAGATAATAAATATAATTTCTGCATTCTCATTCCACTTCAATAAAGCTGATCTACACAGTGAGCTTCAAGACAACCAGAGCTACATAGTGAGACAGTGTCTTGGGAAAAAACAAAAAAAAATTATATTGAATAAATAAAATTAACTCATCACACATGCACAGTCAAACAAGAGAATGAGGCTGCATCTCATTCGGTTAGATTTGCATGCTGATGAGATACCATTTTCAATTTCCAGTTAAATTGTTAAGTATCTTCATTTTAAGGGGGAACCTTGACTAATCATGGTACTGCTAAGAAGAGGAGGAGAACTTTTTAAATCCTAGAAGTCCTCTGACAACTATCCTGATAAACTCCTGGCTGACTCCAAATCTACTCAACAGCTCCTTTTCTCAAATGCTGTCAAATGCATTTGCACAGAAGGGGAGATGCTTTTCACAGCGATAGGTGGCTCATCCATATGCATGTGTGCACCATGCCTACCTCTTCTAATCCAAATCTTGAGATTTTGAGATTCTGGATGCTTGCACGAACTGGCAGGAGAGAATGAAAGATGATAGTGCAATTTCCAGTTTAAAAGCAAAAGACTCACAATTTTACAAGTCTATTTAAAAAGGTTCTGAAACCAAAACAACTCATATGCTCATCATAAAGGCAGAACTATAAAACAATACATGGTATTAAACACTTCCCTTGAACAAACAAACCCAGGAAAACTAAAGTGAAATAGAAAAGAGATGTCATGTTAAATGGCTTTTTATAGCACAGAAAGGCAAGTACAATTTCCTCTGTCTCCAAAGAAAGGGCCATTTCCCAAACTAAACTCAAAGGAATTCTAAGAAAGAAAAATATACTAAACTTCCAAGGCAGTTCTTTTTTTTTTTAATGCTGGCAATATATACTCCTATACTAAGGCTACTTTTGAAAGAAATTTCCTTTCATTGGCTCATCTTGGGAAAAGGCAGCTATAGTTCTGATCAGTAGGCTAGCTGCTGATAAAAATGTAGATGGAAGCTCTGTCTGGAATGATGTAAACATGCTGTCTTCAGGTGCAAAGGTCCTGGGGATGTTACACAGAGAAGTACCATGCACAACTTTTCTTCATCCATTTTGTCCTATGGTTAGAGGCCATTCTAATATCATTTCCCATTTCCTGGAGAAGAAATTAAAAGTCAGAAACAATTTAAATTATTTGAATGCTTTCCCATGGGAGGAATTTGTATACCTTCACAATGAGCAGGCTCTTTGATGGGGAATGCTTATTTGCTCTTGACAGCTTTTTAGTGAACAAGATAGAAATCAGATTGGATTTCGACAGTGAGAAATTGAGAGCTTGTTGTGCCAGCAGGAGGCTGAGGCCTCTGATTTTACCTCTGCAAAACAAAGATGAACCAAGAATATAATCTACCTACTTTTCAAAAACAAAACATAAAAATTCTCCATGTAGCTAGAATCAAAGTAAGAAAAATTGCACACAGCGCTAGCTCTGTTCTGTCCACCTTGGATTTAATATAATGGTTAGACTGTATTCAAAAGCAGATAGAATAGATTCCAAATTCCATTATACTCTCTGTTCTGAACTTTTCATTTGAACAATGAAGTCCACAGTAACCCCATCAAACTTCCTTAAACCGAAGGGCTGACAATCCCTGAATACCAAAACCTCTCTAACACACAAAATTAAATGGTATTCTGCACAAAACGCGGATTGTCAAGGATGCATTTTGGCAGCAGAAGTGATTTGCAGACAGCTTTCCTTGGGCTCCAGTGAGCTCTTAATTGTATATAATAAACCCAAACAGACAACACTTGCTTTGTAATAGAAATGAAATTTGGCTTTGTTGAGTCTATCGGGTTCTTCACACATATTCCAGTGTCTGGTATTCAGACCTAAGACAGAAGCTATGTTTATAAATTTCTCATGACAAATGAAGCCAGAGAAGAGAAGCCTTATATTAGTTTGTGATGGATGTGGAAGAGAAGTTTGCTAACAGAGATTTGAACAGCAGGGATGCCTGTTCCTAATACTACAGCTCTATGAGTGGGTATCACAGAAAAGAATAGGGTAAATGTTATTGCAGATTCAAAACAAGGTTTCATTGGGGAACATCACCTGAGAAGAAAACAATAATAACCACACTAGCCATTGTGACCAATAGATGGGAACACATTTATGAAATGCACTGAAAAGAGGCAGTCTGGAATATTAGGCAAGCACTCGGTACAGTTATAGGACATAAGAGAAAAAGGACGTCATAGCTACTAAGAAATGCGATGTTGTGTTTGATAGGAAAAGGAAAACTGTTGCAGATTATAGCGTATTCTGCTTCAACAAGCCTCAATCAGATACGTTTTCAACAATTTTAAAATAAATTAATTCCCTACCAAGGAATTAATACTACATGAAAATCTAGTTAAAGAAGAAAAAAATGTTTTGTTGACCTTGTTAATTCAAAATAATTAATTTTTACTGACAGTAATACAAGAATTAAAAATATCAAGCTCTCATCCAATTTAAGCTCTAAATTCTATAACAGAAAAAGCAGGTCCACTGAAAAGAAATAGCTAATTTTCACTTTAGAAAAATGGTAAATTAAGCTCAAAAATCTCCTTGAGAATTAGAATTTCTACTGCTTCTCAGCCTTTTGGCTATGATTAAATACAGAGTTGGAATTTCTGCAGAAGATATAGTAATATCCTTTTGAAAGATGCCACTTGGCCAGAAAGAAAATCATATGATGGCATAGAAATAAAAAATGAGTAAACGAAAATAAAGCTAAGAGTAAGTCTACCATACAATCCAGCTTTACCACTCTTTGACATATGTCCAAGAAGCCTTGACATCGTACTGCACAGATACTTGTTCAGCCATGTTCATGGAGACACTGTTCACAATAGCTAAAAAATAAGAACAACTTTTAGTCAAGTGAACAGTAAAAATGTGGTGCATGTTCACTATAGCATACTATTTAGCTGAAAAGAAAACTGAAATCATGAACTCTGCAGGTAAATGTGCGGAACTAGAGATCATTATATTTAGTAGACTGATGTAGGATGTCTTTCTGTATGCTGTGAGTTACCATTAGATAATAAAGGAACTGTTTTGGCAGTGTATGCAAGTGGGAAATCTAAGCATAGATAAAGGGGAAGGAGGGTGTAGTCACAGAGAGACACTGAGAGCAAGATGTAAAAGTACAGGTAAGCCACGAGCCACATGGCAAAAGACAGATTAGTAGAAATGGGTTGATTATGATGCAAGAGCTACCTACCAAAAAGTTTGAGACACAGGCTGAACAGTTTGTAGTTAACATAAGCCTTTGTGTGATTATTGGGACTAAGCAGATGCGGGAAGTCTAGACCTCAGGGCTAGGCCAGACCAGAAACAACTTACTACGGTAGATAATCCAGACCCAGAAGGACAAACACTGCATGTTCTCTCTCCTTAGAGAAACCTACAACGAAGTCCTCAGATGTGAGTACATATCCTGGAGTAACTGCAGAAACCAGAACAGTGAAAAGGAACCACATCTAGAGAAAAGAGAAGGACATAGCAGGGTACAAATGATCTGCAGGAGGAAATGGGAAGGAGGGCTTTCACTCGGGGGAGATAACAGGGAAGTTTCTGAAAATGAATAAGGTGTTGACTGTTGCCTACAAAATAAAGTATATGTTAGTCTGTGTATAAATACATATATACAATTTTAATAAACTTTTCTCATCTGGGTTGGCATGTTCTCTACAAGAGCTAAATACCACCTAACAAAAACCACATTGGACGTAAAAATGCCCCTTTCATGATGTTGGACAGAGTTACCTAAGAGACTCCCAAAACATTATAGACTATTGCTACTGACCTTGGTCACCCTCCCACAGAAGTGGAAGGTAAGGCCCCATTGCTGAAGACACCATGCACTTCAGACACAGGGCCATAGACTCCTGAGCTGGAGCTGATCTAATACAAGTTTCCAAAGGAGGGAAACAACTAAAAGTCTTGCATAGCTAAGATGCTATGAACCACAACAATAGCCAGTACATGACCATTACCCTAAGGGTGCAATTAATGGCATGCATATATTGGTGGTAACCAAAAGCTCTCTCATTGGACTTAAGACATGCTCAACAAGATGGAAATCATTTCTGGTCCAAGAAACCTAGCCAACTACCTGGGGTTAGTGAAGTCATGGATCTTGGAAGAGAACCTACAACTACCACTTTACTAAATCAGCATAATGCCTAACTATATTCTAAATATTTCCCTTATACCTACAGATAAATGTAGGCCTAACCCCACATTAAAGAAATTTCTCTTTGCAACAGACTATTACAGAAAACCTCAATCGATAAAAAAGAAAGATTGTAGTGCCCAAACCCAGTGGATACATCCACAAAACAATTCCCTCATGGAAGATTTAGGAAACATTGAAAAAGACTGGGGTGGAAGTGGGTAGGAAATTATAAAAGACAGAGGACTAGGGAGTTTGCTCTTAGTCATGTCGTAAACGATTCACCTCACCAACATGACTGCCTAAACACGGGATGAACAAAGATAAAACCAAAAGACATGTCAAAGAGGATTGAGAAATCCCACCAGGCTTAAGCCTACACAAAGAACTACAGGCAACTTAGGAAAGCTGAGAGTAAGAAAATATTCTTCCCCAGGGAAGAAGCCCACCAGTTGGTTATCCAATATCAAATAGCCCTGAAAATAAACAAGAAAGTAACATTATACAGGATAGGCAGGCTGTGTAAAAACATACAAACACACGCATGTAACAAAAAGTTAATTTAAAATGGCATGAATTTTAAAAAGAACAGAAGGGATATACAGAGAGGGCGTTGTACAGGAGTTGTCAATCTTCTTTAATAAAGTTTCTAATGTTGTGGTGGCCCAACCAAAAAACAGTTTTTGCTACTTCGTAACTGTAATTTTGCTACTGTTATAAATCATAATGTAAATGTCTGTGTTTTTCAATGGTCTTAGGTTATCCCTGTGAAAGGGTCATCCAAGGGATCATGACCCATAGGCTGAGAACCACTAGTTTGAAAGAAAGATAAAGATTTATTACTTATAAGTACATTATAATCTCAAAAATAGAGAAAAATGGCTATCAACAAAAAGAGAGTGATCTTTAAATGAGGCTTCCTGACTACGCCTTAGTAGCAAAAATTTGTGTGGCTCTTTTAAGAAGCCCTGCTGCCAAATACTTAAACAGAGCTCATGGGCAGTGAGCAGTGATGCTCTACTTGGTAACAATGTGAACCCTAAAATTACCCAGAGTTAGGGGGTAAATATGATTCCTGGTAATACTTCTGCCAAACTGCCATAGAGAAGCTTTTAATTCTAGCCACACCTTAGCAGATTAAAAATGTGGTCAGAAACAGATAAAGATAAGAGATATACACTAAAGACAATTAAAAAAAAAAAAAAAACCTTCTTAATGGCTAAACAGTTTCCAGTGTGTTTAAAAGTACACATAGGCTTGGGAGAGAAAAGAAAAAGAAAAAAGGTTTTAAAAAGTCCTTAAAAGAAATAAAGCATGTAAAGATGGAAAATACAGAGAGATACTGGATATTGTATGTTATATTGTCTTTGAATTGTCTGATTGCTGAAGAAGAAGCAAGAACTACTAAAAGATATTTGATTATAAATATTGCTGAATTAACCCAACCTATATATTTTGTAAATGCCTTGACTTCAAAATTGAAGTCAAAATATATGTTACTTTGGACAAAAAGGTTTTCTTTTTATTTCCACAGAAAATGAGAGGACATAAATTTATTCTGAATTAAAGAAAATAAGGGGGGTGCTTCAGTTGACTAAGAGATCCTAAGCAAAGCAGCATCAACTCACCAGCCTCGAGATGAATAACAGGAAGTGCCTGGCCTATGACATCATCCAGTTCCTACATGGCCAGCTTTGCCATGGCGGGCACTCACCCAATGCCCAGGAGAGCCTAGAAGCTGTCATCCAGGGTCTGGAGACAGCCTTTGGGGTGTCAGTGGAGGACACTGACCTAGCTCTTCCCCAGACCCTGCCAGAGATATTTGAAGCAGCCGCTGCCAACAAGGAGATGCCACAGGACCCGAGGGGCCCTGACAGGATGCCACCCTCTGAGGAGGACTCCGCTGACGCAGAGCATCTCAAAACTGAAGGTAACGAGCAGATGAAGCTGGAGAACTTTGAGGTTGCTGTGCATCTCCATGGCAAGGACATTAAGCTCAACCCCTCCAAAGCTGTCTACTTCTGCACCAGAGCCGCGGCCTACAGCAAACTGGGAAGTATGTGGGGCTGTGCAGGCTGTGAATGTGCCATTGGCACCGACCCAGCCTACAGCAAGGCCTATGGACGCATGGGCCTTGCTCTGTCCAGCCTGAACAAACATGCGGAGGCTGTGCCTTACTACAAGAAAGCCCTGGAGCTGGACCCTGAGAATGACGCCTACAAGTCCAACCTCAAGATTGCAGAGCTGAAGCTGCAGGAGGCGTCGAGTCCCACGGGAGGGCGTGGGCAGCTTGGACATCGCCGGCCTGCTAAACAACCCACACTTCATCACCATGGTTTCCAGTTTAATGAACAGTCCCCAGCTGCAGTAGCTGATGGCAGACATGATCTCTGGTGGCCGTAACCCCTTGGGTACCCCAGGCAGCAGTTGGTCGCGGAGTGACTGGGCCAGCCTCATCCAGGCGGGCCAGCAGTTCGTACAGCAGATGCAGCAGTAAAACCCAGAGTTTGTGGAGCAGATCTGGTGCCAGGTGGTACGGAGCAGGACACCCAATGCCATCCACGAGGAACAGCAAAAGTGAAGCTCATCTGTGTGGTGATCCCATGGCCCCTTGACCTCCTGGTGTTCCCGCATTTCTTCTTTGGGCTGTCCAAGAGAGAGACTGGACCTCTTGTTCCCTGTGTTCTTCATTCCCCATCCCCACTTCCATTTTGTATTCGTGCCACCCCATACCTTCCTGGAAGAGTCAGCCAGACAGCTACACACCGGCACCCATTCTGCCAGCCATATTGTACCAGCATTAGCCTGACAGAGAAACCTGATGACAAAAAAAAAAAAAAAAATCTTTATTTTATATTAACATAAAATCCTAAAAATAATAAGATTCATTAATATATAAAAATACATTACAGCTAAATTAAATTTCTCCTAAACAAACAAGATTAATTAGCACTGAAAACCCACTGTGAGTCACCAAATTAAGAAAATAAAATGAGGGGCAAAACCTGGGATCATTTTTAATCAAGGGAAAAATGCACTTAAGAAACTTGTTAATTTTTCACTGCCTCAAAAATAATATACTTAACAATTTAGGGACAATATTGGCCTTTTTAGCCTAATAAACCACATCCAAAGATATCCAAAATATATCTCATACCTGATATATTTTCATATTTAAAAATCTTCATGTTACATGAGAAATGCTAAATATTCTTCCAATACCAATGCTATTGTCTAAATGTATCCCCTGAAAACTTTTGCATTTATCTCCAGTTCAGTTCTATTAAAAGTGAGGCTTCGGGTGTGATCAAGTCATAAATGGTGTCAGTTCTCACCCTTTCCCCCCCAAAAAAAAAGCCAGAGGGAGCTTGTGTGCTTCCTCCAGCAAGTGAGGATGTAGTCTATAAGTAAAGGTACTGAGACTGGGGGGTTCTTGCAGAGGACCCTGGTCTGTCTCCCATATCCCCATCAGGTGGTTCACAATTGCTTGTAACTCCAGCTTCAGTGGATGTAATGCCTACTTCGGGCCTCCATGGGCAACACACACACACACACACAGTTAAACTTTAAGAAGAGGGTTCTGCTAGGCCACCTTGGGACTTTGGGACCTCCTGCCCTTACTGGGGAGGAGATAAAGTGATGGGGAGAAGAGAGAGTGACTGGGAGGGACGGGAGGGGGAAGGGAGTTTGAACAAGGGGATACATGAATAAAAAATATGACTTTATTCATAATAATAAATTTAAAAAAAAAAAAGAAGAGGGTTCTGGTGCTGAGCGACCAGTGCTTCAGTGCTTAGGAGCACTTGTTACTGTTGCAGAAAACTTGAATTTGATTTCTAGCCTAGCAGGGAAGCTCACAACCATCTCTACCTCCAGCTCCAGGGATCCCATGCCCTCTTCTGGCCTCCACAGGTACTCACAGTCCACTATCATAGTCACACACAGATGTACACATATATGCACATAATTGTTAAAAATGAAAGAAATTTTTTTAAAAAGAAAGAACAAAACCCATCCTCACCACACACTAAGTCTACCAGCTGCTTTGATCTGGAGTTCTTGCCTCTAGAACTTATACAAAAATGTTTACTGTTTATAAACTGTCTTAAAGAATCTTGTAACTATGAGTAATTAATGGGATAATTAATTTGCTGTGTCATTGTGACTTATTGTGAAACAACGGCCACCTTGCTATGAATGCCGCCCATCTGTCCTTGGCTGACTTGCTCTTTCCCATCTCAAGGGAATGACTGAATACTGATTGATCACCTCTAACCCTTACCTCAATATTGTCTTGGCACTGATGTATGACACATGCACAGATGGATGGATACATTAATAAAAGAAACAAATATTTGTCATTATAATAATCATGCCAGGTATTACAGGAAACATTATCCTAAAAAGCATTGCAGTCCTTCAAGTCCAAGTCAGTGGCCATAATTGTGAATTTTTTTATAAAATATATTAGTCATCTTCTTTAATCTCAATTTTCCTTTTTTCCTTTTATTGAAAATAAATTTTTTTTCTCTGATTATGATTTCGCCTCCCTCTACTTCTTCCAGCTCCTCTCCACCTCCCACACCATCTGGGACCCACCCTCTTTCTGTCTCCTTCCATTAGAAAAAAAAACTTTTATGGGAAAATAAAATATAATTTAAAAAAATAAAATAAAACATGACACATCAGAAATGGACAAAACAAACCAACAAAAAGAAAAGATCCCAAGAGGAAACACAAGAAATAGAGACCCACTCATTCTCACGTTCAGAAACCGGTAAAAGCAGTAATATACATACACAGAGGATCTGTAGGACAAAGGGAGATAAGAAAAATATAAGTAAATAAAATATAAACGAATGGATAAAATTAGCAACAACGCCAAAAAAGAGTCCTGATGTAAGTAAGACAAGGAACATCGGAAGATGCCCCTGAGTTCATTCTCCGTTGCCTATCTGCTGCCGGTAATGCTGGTAATACATATCAGGGTGGTTTGTCTTCCCAGTGAAACTCCCTTGGAGGAAGCAACGTGGTTATCAATTGAAGGTTGCTTCTGAGTTAGGGAAGGGGCATGCATGTATCTGCTTCTCTTTTCATATCTAGGACCCCAACTGGTGCAGAGCCTTGCAGACCCTGTACATGCTGCTTCTGCCTCTATGAGTTCACATGTGCATCAATCATGTTGATTTAGAGGGCCTTGTTTCCATGGTGTCTGCCATCCCCTCTGGCTCTTACATTCTTTCTGCTTCCTCTTCTAAGGGGTTCCCTGGGGCCTGAAGGAAAGGGTTTGATGGAGACAACCCATTTAAAGCTGTCTCCAAGGTCTCTCCAAGGTCTCTCATTCTCTGCAGAATGTCTGGCTGTGGGTCTCTGTATTTGTTCCCATCTGCTGTAGGAAAGAGCTTCTCTGATGATGGCTGAGCAAGACACTGAACTATGAGTATAACAGAAGGTCTTTAAGGGCCCTTTTAAATTTTTATTTATTCTCCCATACAATACATCTTGACCACAACTTTTCTTCCCCTACCTCCCCCTCCCCCAGATTCACTCACCCTCTTCATCTCTCCTCACAAAAGAGCAGGACTCCCAGAGACATCAACCAAACACTGCACTAGAAGATACAATAAAACCAGACATAACCCTCACATCAAGGCTGAGTGAGGCAACTCATTATAAGGAAAGAATCCCAATAGCAGACAAAAGAGCCAGAGGCAGCCCCACTCCCTCCACCTGGAGTTGCCAAAACACTAAGCCAACAACCATGACATAGGTGCAGAGGAGCTAGACAGACCCATGAAGACTCTGCAATTGCTGCTTCAGTCTCTGTGAGCCCTCATGGTTCCTGCCTAGCTGATTCCATGGGCTGTCTTCTCCCCAGGAGACTGGACCCTTTTGGCTCCCACAATTTGTCCCCCTCTTCATCCACAGGAGGGGGACTTGATGGAGACCTTCAGCCTGGGTGCTCTCTCTCTGTCTCTTTCTCTCTCTCTGTCTCTTTCTCTCTCTCTGTCTCTTTCTCTCTCTCTCTCTCTCTCTCTCTCTCTCTCTCTCTCTCTCTCTCTCTCTCTCTCTCTCTGCCTAATGTTTGACTCTTTCTCTCTGTACATGCTCCCACCAGCTGCCACAGGCAGCTTCACTAGTGATGACTGGACTCATGAATATAGCAGAACATCATTAGAAATCATTTCATTGATTTTTTTGGCAGTTGTGTTTGGTTCTACCCTAGGCCTCTGGGCTGTCCAGCCTCCAGTACCTGGTCATTCAGACAATGTCAGACCCGTCATTGGTTGGCCACTCCCACCAGCTCTGAGCCACCATTGCACCATCACATCTTGCAAGCAGGACAGATTGTAGGTCAAAGGTTTGGTGGCTGGGATTGGTGTCCCAGTTGCACCACTGGAAGGCTTGCTTAGTTACAGGTTACAGAACATGAAGGCTCAGGCTCCATGTCCCCCATTACAGGGAGTCCTCAATATGGTCACCCACATAGATTTCAGGGAGTTTCCGCTGCACTAGGATTCCACATCACCCACCAAATGCCCCCAATTCCAGTCGTCTCTTCCAGTACTCTCTCCCTGCACTCCCCACACATGATTCCTCCATGTTCCCCTCCCCAACCATCCCCAGTGTACCTGCAAAATCTATTCTACTTCTCCTTCCCAGGGAGACCCAGGCTTCCCCCTGGCCTTTCTGAGTCTGTGGATTTCTGCATTTAACAGATAATTTCCGCATATAAGTGAATATATGTTTGTTTTTCTGGATCTGGGTTATCTCACTCACTATCACTTTTTTTTTCTGGTTGCATCTATTTGTTTGCAAACTTCATGTCAGTTTTTTTTAAACCACTGAGTAATATTACTTTGTGTAAATGTACCACAGTTTCTTTATCCACCCTTCTGTTGAGGGACATATACCTTCTTTTGAGTTTCTGCTTATTATTAATAAAACCACAATGAACATAGTTAAACAAGTGCACTTGTGGTAGGATTGAGCATCCTTTGGGTATATGCCCAAGAGAGGTATAGCTGGCTCTTAAAGTAAATAGATTCCAAACTTCCTGAGGAACCATCACACTGATTTTCATAATAGCTGTATGAGTTTTTGCTTCCACCAGCAATGTATGCATATTCCTGTTACTCTACTTCCTCACCAACGTGAGCTGTCAATTGTTCTGTTGATCTTAGCTATTCTGACAGGTGTAAGATGAAATCTCAAAGTCATTTTGAATTGCATTTTTCTGATGACTATGAATTTTGAACATTTAAGAGTTTCTCAGTCATTTGAGCATCTATTATTGAGAATTGTCTGTTTAGGTCTGTATCACATTTTTAATTAGGTTACTTGCTTTCTTAAAAGCTAGTTTCTTGGGTTCTTTATATATTTTTGATATTAGCTCTCTATTGGGTATGTAGTTAGTAAAAATCTTTTTTTCCATTTTGTAGGCTACCACTTTGTCCAAATGCCATGCAGAAGCTTTTTGTTTCATGAGGTCCCATTTATTGTTGATTTTAGTTCTTGTGCTAATGATGTTCTGTTCAGAAAGTCTTTTCCTATGTCAATGAATATAAGACTATTCCCCACTTTTCTTCTATGAAGTTCAGTGTATCTGGTTTTACATTGAGGTATTTTATCCATTTGGAGTTGAGTTTTGTGCAGGATGATAAATATGAGTCTATTTGCATTCTTCTATGTGCAGCCACCAAGTTTAACAAGCACCATTTGTTAAACATTCTGTCTCTTTCCAGTGTACATTACTGGCCTCTGTATCAAAAATCAGGTGTCCATAGGTACGTGGATTTGTTCTGGGTCTTTGATTTTATTCCACTGGTCAACTGTCTGGTTTTGTACCAATACCATGCTGTTTTATTTCTATAGCTTGGTAGTACAGCTTGAGATCAGGGATGGTGATACTTCTGGAAGTTCTTTTATTGTACAAAATTGTTTTAGCTATTGTGCACTTTGTGTGTTTCAAGATCCCATGACAAATTGTGCTGTAATTTTGATGGGCATTGCACTGAATCTTTAGATTGCTTTTGGTAGGATGGGCGTGTTAACTATGTTAATCCTACTGATCCATGATCCAGAGAGATCTTTCCATATTCTGGTATCTTCTTCAATCATTTGAAGTTTTTATCATACAAGTCTCTCACTTGTTTGGTTAGATATACTCTCAAGATATTTTAAATTGTTTAAGGCTATAGGGAAAGGTATTGTTTCCCTGCTTTCTTTCTTAGATCATTTGTCATTTGTATTATAGGATGTGATTTTTTTTGTGGGTTAATTTTGCATCTGGCTATGTTTCTGCAAGTGTTTATAAACTTTAGGAGTTTTCCAGTAAAATTCAAATGGTCAGTTATGTGTATTATCATATCATCTGCAAATAAAGATACCTTGACTTCTTTCTTTCCTATTTGCATCCCTTTAATCTCCCTCAGTTATCTTGTTGGTCTAACTAAGACTTCAAGTACTATATTGAATAGGTGTGGAGAGAGTGGAAAACCTTGTCCTACTTTTGATTTTAGTGGGATTGCCTTGAGTTTCTCTCCATTTCAGTTGATGTACATTATTGCTGTACATTATTTTTATTATGTTGATGTATGTCACTTTTAGCCCTAATCTCTCTAGGACTTTTATCATGAAGGGGTGTTATATTTTTGTCAAAGACCTTTTCTGAATCAAATTTTCAGTTTATTACAGTGGATTACATTTATTGATTTACATATGTGAACCCTCTCTGCATCTCTGGGCTAAAACTTAATTGATCATGGTGAATGATCTTTTTGATGTATTCTTGGATTTAATTTGCACATATTTTATTAAAGATTCTTGCATCTATGTTCATAAAAAAATTGGTCTATATTTCTTTTTCTTTGTTGGGTCTTTATTCCTTGGGTATCAGAAGTAACTGTGACATTGGAAAATGAATTGCACATTGTTCCTTCTGTTTCTATTTTGTGGAATAATTTGAGAAGTACTGGCATTAACTCTTCTTTGAAAAAAGAAGAAAATTCTGAGCTAAAACTATCTATAGGACCTGAGCTGTTTTAGCGGGTAGGAGACTTTTAACAATTGCTTCTATTTCACTGGGGGTTATAGGTCTATTTAAAATGCTTATATGATCTTAATTTAACCTTGGTAAGTAGTATGCATCAAGGAAAGTCTCCAATTTGATAGAATATAGGTTTTTAGAGCATAACCTTATAAGTCGCTGTATTTCTTCAGTGTCTGTTTTTATGCCTCCTTATTCATTTCTAATTTTGTTAATTCAGATCTTCTGTCTATGCCTTTTAGTTAATTTGGATAAGGGCTTATCAATTTTATTGATTTTCTCTTTGATTCAATAATTCTTTGCATTATATTTTAGTTTTATTCTATTTTATTGATTGGCTCTGAGTTTGATTATTTCTTTCCATCTACTCCTCTTGGGTGTGATTTCTTCTCTTTTTTTTCTGCAGAACTTTCAGGTGTGCTGTTAAGGTACTGGTATGCAAACTCTCCAATTATTTTATGTAAGCAGTTGGTACTATGAACTAGGCTCTTAGAACTGCTTCATTGTGTCCCATATGTTTGGGAATGTTGTAGATTCATTTGAATTTCAATTCTAAAAAATAATATTAAAAATAATGTGTGTTAAAGTTGTTTTTTATTAGATGTATTCATTTTATTTTATGTGTTTGGCCTGCATATATGTGGGTATATCACATTTGGGCGGTAGTCAAAAGAAGGCATTAGGTCTATAACTGGAATTGCAGATAGTTGTGAACCACCATGTAGGTGCTGGGAATTAAACCAGAATCCTCTGTCAGAGAAACAAGTGCTTTTAACTACTGAGACATCTCTCCAGCCCTGTAGAATAGTAATAATCCAAATGCTATGTTCCTTACCTATCATATGTCTGAAATAAATGTGTTCTAGAAATCATTAGGCATCACCTACAAAACCTTCAATGTGAGTAAAGGATCTGATGTTGACAAGCAGAACATCAACAAAGTATGCTCTTGGGGAAGGAAAGCATGAAAATAAGTGAGATTCTACATGTTAGAGTCCAACCAGGAAACAGAAAGAATGTCTGTTCAGGGGAAATTAGCACAAGGAATTGTTTGGATGAGTAATGAAGGGGCTGAGAAACCCAAGAGGAGATGGTGAACCAAGCCAGACATCAACAAAAGTATGATCATACCTGGGAATATAGGGTCATAGAGCTGAACTCTCTAGATTAAAGCTATAAGCACAGCATCCCAATCAACAGAAGCTTACCATGAAGCTGATGTACCATGATCCTCTTACAGTTCAACTCTCAGCACATACACACACATGATTTATAACTACTAGTAAGTCCAGTTACAGATCTACTGCCTTCAGTGACCTCTGCACAAATATGGTGTACCTGCATACACGCAAACCAATTCCCAAACTGGAGAGAAAGGAAGAGTATCATTTTGCCTTCTCCCTCTTTCTGGTTTCTAGCTCTGTGTCCACACCTCCATTTACAAATCTTGTCCAGAAGCCAGAATCAAAAAAAAATCATGAAAAACTAAAGAATGCATAGAGTAGGGAATACCTGGCCCTAAAAAAAAATCAATTCATAACAGACAAATGACCAGTTACACTTCAACCCAGAAATAAGGTACCAAGAACCCAAGATAAAGATTCCCAACTCTACTGCCAGTCAGCCCTTCGTCTCTTTTGACGCACTCTCTGGTGACTTCAATTTAAAGAGTTCTGCTCCAAAGGAAAAGTTAAATATAAAGGAAATCCACATGATCAGCTCAACTCTATATCCTATATCTCTGGGTAATGCAGAAATTTAAAGAAGTCTTCTATAAAGCTAGGCCAGTTTATAAGCATTTAAAATTCATGAAGAGATTGGATAAATGGCTTAGGAGTTAAAAGCACTGGTTGCTCTTCCAAAGGACTCAAGATCAATCCCCAGCACCCACATGTGGTACATAATTATCAGTGATGTCAGTCACATGAGATCCAATGCCCTCTTTCGGCTTCTGAGGCATAGGGCTCTGCATGTGCATGCATGGTGTACAAACATGCATACAGACAAAACATTCATACACAAGTAATAATAATAATAATAATAATAAAATAATTTTGGTTAGTAAGAAAGGGCAGGAAGTGCAAAGGTAGATCAGCTTAGGTTGGTGCATCCACTCCAGGCAGGTCCAATTTCCTCATCCCAATATCAAGACTGGGTTAGGCACTCTTCTGCTGGGAATGGGCTCCAATTTTAACTTAAAACAATTTTAATTTAAAAAATAAAATAGAATTCGTGAAGGCTTCAAACAAAACTCATTCTATAAACCTTACTGCTTTTGTTTTTATTGCTGTTTTTTTTTCCAGGAAAAAAAAAAAGAAAACAAACTTTAGTTGTTGTCTAGTAAGATCAAGTATCTGAACTATAACAGGAATGAAAAACATACCAAAAGCATGAGTCCTTGCAAATAAGAGACTGTCCAACACAGAGAATGGTCAGGCCCAGGGAAGCCTTCAGATAACAGAGAAAATCCTCAAAAGAGCCCTTATTTCTTCTGTCTTGTGTCTGTTTATTTTCAAAAATCACTTATGAACTGAGCCAACTTTGGAAGATAAACTTTGGTCTAAAGAAGGCTGTAGTGGAAAAAAAGAAGAAGAAGAAGAAGAAGAAGAAGGCAAAACTCCATGAAATGTGGACCCGGATAAACACACATAGCTTCTGGGTTTCTTTCTATCCTTATAAATAAGGATCAGGGAAAATGCCAAAAAGACTACACTAGGGACACAGTAAGAAACAGATAAAAGTGAGAAAGTTGTGGTGGCAGAGATAAGAATGGATTTTCTGACTGTCCTGAAGTGTCTATTTTTCTGTAACACTGAACAGAGAGACCCACATGGTGAAAGAATAAAGAGAAGCACTGCTCCCCGGCTACAGTCCTACAGAAACCAGTGTGTAATGACACTAGTTAAGAAATGATTTTTAGAATGCAGATTCTAGAACAAGATAGACACTGGTTAGTGGAACTGAGTTTTATTTAGTGGAGTCTGTTTATGTTTTTATTTTACTCAACTGCATTCACATTTGGAATTTATATTTTATTTTTGCAAAGAACTATACAAAGTCTGTGATACAAAGAGTGACTATTCACTTGGAATTAAGGCATACATGGGTGTATGTTTGTGTGTGGTAACACACATGTATGTGTATGTTTGCATATGTATATATTCTATTTCAATATGATTGTGGTAGATGTTTGATTCACAAACGAAAGTCTTCTTTACTTCTTTTTTTTAAAAAAAAAAAAAACACTTTCAATGTATTCATCAACATTGTGTATGTGCAAGTGGATATGGTATATCTGTCAGGATCCAGAGTATGGAGGTCAGAAAGTTAATTAGTGGAGTCAGTAATCCTTCTTCTGCCTCTGTGTGGATTCTGGGGTTCAAACTCCGGTCAACAGGTCTGTTGCATGTGCCTTGACTCAAAGAGCCCTCTTACAATTTTGTTCATAAATTCCGAGTCTTTTCTTATAACACAAGGATATGCAAGCTAGTCTGTGGGGTTTTTGACCCACTTTGTTTCCGGCTTTTTTCTCACTTCTAATTCTCTACTTGCTTACCGCAAGGCTTACAGCTTTGTTTGACACAATAGGCTTAAACAAAAACCCATCATGCTCCTCCACCGACTTCCCCGTGTTCTCTCACCTTAACTTTTAATTAAAATGCTGTCGGTTGGGGATAAGCAGAAAATACAAAGACAATTATATACAAGAAAAAAAAACATATTTCACCAAAGATTAAGTTATTAGTCTTTCTTGTCTCTCTGATTATTTGAGATAAAACCATATGTGAGCTCCTCTGAGGTGCCAGCCTCCAGTTCTTCAGAGAGAGATTGGCAAAGCCAAACAGGGAGAAAGGAACAGGGCGTCCTTGTGTCCTTCTGAGTCTGAAGAGACCAGAATAAGGGAAGATATCAATGTGTCTATGGTGAAGCCATAGACATCATCAGGGGCACAATGGCTGTATTTATCACAGCTCATTTTTTTTAATGTTTTCATTTATGTTACATACTAACAACAGTTTTCCCTCCCTCATCTCCTTCCATTCCCTCCCTCATCTCCCTACATGCCCCCTCATCTACTTCTCCTCTGTCTCCATTCAAAAAGGATCAGGCTTCCCTTGAAAGTCAGCAAAGGATAGCACATCAAGTTGAGGCAGGACCAAGCTCCTTCCCCTGCATCAAGGCTAGGCGAGGCAACCCAGCATGGAGAACAGGTTTCAAAAAGTCAGCTCTGGCACAAAGGACAGGTTCTGATCCCACTACCAGGGGCCCCACAAAGGGACCAAACTACAAAACTGTCACACACACATGCAGAGGGCCCAGGTCGGTCCTATGCAGGTTCCCTAGCTGTTGGTCCAGTGTCGGTGTCCTCCCATGAGCTTAGGTCAGCTGTCTTTGTGGGTTCTCCTATCATGACTTTAACACCACCACCCCTCCACCGCCCACCACCCTGTAATCTCTCCTCCCTCTCTTCAACAGGATTCTCAGAGGTTGGCCCAGTGCTTGGCTGTGGATCTCTGCATCTGCATCCATCAGTTACTGAATGAATCCTCTGTATTGACACATAAAGTAGCCACCAACCTGATTACAGGAGAAGACCAGTTTAGGTCTTCCTTTCCATTATTGCTAGTAGTCTCAGTTGGGCTCATCCTTGTGGACTCCTGGAAGTTTCCCTGGCACCAGTTTTCTCCCTAACCCCAAAATGCTCCCCCATCAAGATATCTTTTTCATTATTCTTCCTGTCCATCCAATCCCCAACACACCCAATCAAATTCCTCATGTTCCCATCCCCTATTTTCCTCCCTCACCCCAGTTTATCCAAGAGATCTCTTCTATTTTCCCTCCCAGGGAAATCCATGTGTCTCTCCTTGGGCCACATGGTCATTTCATTAGAAGCTGAAAAAGCCTTTGTCAAAATCCAGCATGTCTTCATGATAAAAGCCTTGGAGAGATCATGGATACAGGGACATACATAAGCATACTGAAAGCAATATACAGCAAGCCAACTGTCAACATCAAATGAAATGGAGAGAAACTCAAAGGTATTATACTATAATCAGGATCAAGACAAGGCTGTCCACTCTCCCCATATCTATTCAATATAGTTTTGAAGTCCTACCTAGAGCAATAAGACAACAAAAGGAGATCAAAGGGATACAAATTGGAAAGGAAGAAGTCAAAATTTTACAATTTGCAGACAATATGATAGTATATGTAAGTGACCCCAAAAATTCTACCAGGAAACTCCTTCAGTTAATAAACACCTTCAGCAATGTGTTAGGATACAAGATTAACTCAAAAAAACAATAATTCTCCTATATACAAATTATAAAAGGGCTACAAAAGATATCAGAGAAACAATGCCCTTTATGATAGCCACAAGTAACATAAAGTATTTTGAGGTAACTCTAACCAAACAAGCAAAAGATCTGTATAACAAGAACGTTAAGTCTTTGGAGAAAGAAATTAAAGATGATATCAGAAAATGGAAGTATCTCTCATGCTCATAGATCAGTAGAATTAACATAGTAAAAATGGCAATCTTACCAAAAGCAATTTGCAGATTCAATGCAATACCCATCAAAATTTCAACACAATTCTTTACAGACCTCACAATAATAATACTTAATTTCATATGAAAAAACTCAGGATAGCTAAAAACAATCCTGCACAATAAAGCAGCTTCTAGATGCATCACCATCCCTGACCTTAAGCTATACTATAAAGTTACAATATAAAAACAGTTTGGTATTGCCATAAAAACAGACACATGAATCAATGGAATTTAACTGAATACCCTGATATTAATCCACACACCTATAAACATGAACACTTGATCTTCAACAAAGAAGCCAAAATTGTACAATGGAAAAACAAATGGTGCTGGCAAAACTAGGTGTGAGCATGTAGAAGAATGCAAATAGATCCATATCTATTGCCACGCACAAAACTCAAGTTCAAATGGATCAAAGGCCTCAAAATACACCCAGTTACACTGAGCATGATAGAAGAGAAGGTGGGAGGTAACCTTGAATGCATTGGTACTGGAGACCACTTTCTAAATATAACACCAGTAGCACAGACACTGAGATTGACAATTAATAAATGGAACCTAATAAAACTGAAAAGTTTGTGTAAAGCAAAGGACACCATTAATAAGATAAAACAGCAGCCTACAGAACAGGAAAAGAACTTCACCAATCCCACATCTGACAGAGGGCTGATCTCCAAAAATATTTTTTAAAAAACTCAAGAAACTAGACATTAAAACACCAAATAATCCAATTAAAAATGGGTTACAGATTTAAACAGATAATTCTCAACAAAGGAATCTCAAATGATCAAGATACACTTAAAGAATCACTCAACATCCTTTACCATCAGCGAAATGCAAATCAAAATGACTCTGAGATACCATCTCATACCTATCAGAATGACTAAGATCAAACACACTGATGGCAGCTTCTGTTGGAGAAAATGTGGAGTGAGGGGAACTACTGGTTGGAGAGTAAACTTGTACAGCCACCTTGGAAAACAATATGGTGTTTTCTCAGAAAATTAGGAACCAGTCTACCTCAAGACTCTGCTATATCAAGCTACATACACCCAAAGGATACTCAATTATACAACAAGGACATTTACTCAACTATGTGCATAGCAGCATTATTTGTAATATACAGAAACTAAAAACAACCTAGTTGTCCCTCAGCTGAAGAATAGATAAAAAACAAAAGAATATGGTTCATTTACACAATGGAGTATTACTCAGCAGGGAAAAAAACAATGACATCATAAAATTTGCAGGAAATGAATAGAACTATAAATGATCATCCCGAGTGAGATAGCTCAGACCCAGAAAGACAAACACAGTACACGGTATAGATTCACTATGTATATTAGCTATAGAACAAAGAGTCACCAGACTATAATCCACAGCTCCAGAGAAGCTAGATAACATCTCCTTTCAAGGTGTATGCAGCATGTGTGGTACATGGGAGAACAGAAGCCCTGATTTTCACAAATTAGTAATAAAAGAGATTGACTTTGGGGAAAAAAGATTTTTACTTTTTGAAAAATTAAAGTACATAATGATGACCTTTACTACTTGCAGTTTAAAAATATTGTTTATTGTGGGTGGAAGATCACCCATTCAAGAATATATGATCAGCACAAACTGGACATAGTGAGTGAGGAAAAAAAAGGACACAAAGTTGGGTAGGTATAGGGAAGAGATATATAATCAAAGCAAATTGTGCAAAATTTTCAAAAAACTAATAAAATACTTTTCCTAAAAAGAAAAAAGAAAGAAATTGACTTTGGTGAATGATTTCACTGGCCATGCTTATAGCTTATGATTTAAACAACATGATTCAAGCTACAATTTGAGATGATGAGTTCACTCACTGTATTACCTCCTCAGCGTGGCAGTCCCTGAAGCTTGCAAAAGAATAGTAGCACTCAAAAAAAAAATGTTAGCACTCTTTAGAATGTTTTGAAAAATCACTCACCTTGGGAATAATTGTTAAGTGTGCTTTATTCTTTCCCCAATGTGCATGACAGGTTTGACTTTCCATTACTCCTAACCAGACTCTACAAACAACCAATTCCAATTGGCTAAAAGTATTTCACCTGTTTTCAACAACTAGATTATTGGTTTATGTTGCCTTTGACCTTGACTCCCTGGTTTGATTAATTTTATAATGTTATATCAGATGCACAGAGTCATAAGGGCAGATGCAATAAGAAATCAGTAATTGATCATTTCAAACATTTAATGCATGAGAACATTCTAAAGATATAGCCCTTTTATCATTGAGATAAGGGTTATGTCAATCATTCATATGAATTCAGCATCATGCTGACTAATTTTTCTAAGTCTCAAAAGTTAAATAAAGTATATTTGAAAGCATGTGCTCACATGCAATCACACACACATAAATTTATTTATTCAAAAATAATGACCCACAAGCTTTCTTAGAAACCACTGTCTCACTTCATTAGATTAACTAGTCTAATTCTAATAATCATTCGAACAAATATGTGAATTGAGCTCATGGTTAAGTATAGGTTTAGTTTAAAAAACATTTCATTCATTCCTGTACCAAGATTATCAGTGGCAAGCAAAATGGACAGTATAGTGTGTCTACAAAGTGAGTTTATTAGAAGATCTGGATATTAGGGAGAAAAGAGAACTTGAAAACATGCGCAGTTGGACAGTGAGACCTATAACAATCAGGATGACATTAGTAAAAGGGTAGACAAAAAGACAAATGCAATAGAACTCTCTTCAAGACAACTAACCTATACATACATGGAACAGGAGACCACAGAAATTCCACAGAAGGAAAACTAGTGAATATGGTCAGCTGGACACTGTTGGGTAAGACCTGGTTCAGGGTTAGGAGTTGGGGTTGTCTCTATGCTCAGGGTCCTGCTAACTCCCCTTGGGGTGGGGGCAAGATGGTGCAGAGATATTGACACAACCTCCAAGACAAGTTGAAACAAGCAAGTCCAATTTTGCTAAGGAGGGGAAAGCCTTAAAGATCCTTTTTCCAGACCATCCTCCCAGCTGGGGGAAAAGGCTTTAAATTACTGGTATCTGAAGCTGTGGCAGTGGTCTTTTACTAGTCTAGGTCACCTTGGATCAAGACTCTGCTCTCATGAAAACCCCAGGTAGACCCAGGCTGATTTATGCTTAGGAGCACATGTCTTAAGGCACCAGTTATTAGCAGTTTGTACTGACCAGCCTCCAGGTCCCTAGAGGCCTCTGCAGCCTATACATTCCATAGGGTGCTCAAATGAAAACAAAAAATGCATATTGGCTCATATTTCAAACAATAGACAATGTTAATTTGAGAAAACTTGCAAAAGTAAATGCTAAAGATGAAGTGATAAAACTTGGAGAAGAAAATGTGAAAGACTAGCAAATCTTGGAGTAGACAAAAAAGTTTTATGTAGAGCACCAAAAAAAAGTCCTCTAAGGTCAGAAAACTGAATCTCATTAAAATAATTTCTGCAAATGGACTTAATAGATATTTACAGAAGCTTTCATCTGAACACAAGGGATTATATATATTCCAGCACCCCATGGAACTTTCTCTAAAATTGATCACATACTTGGTCATAAAGCAAATATCAATGGGTATAAAAAAATGGAAATAACCCCTTGTATCAAATCAGACCAACATGGCCTAAAGTTAGAATTAAACAACAACAAAAGTCACAGAAAGCTTACAAACTCATGTAAACTGAACATCTCTACATTGAACCACCTCTAGGTCGGGAAGGAGTTAAGAAAGAAATCAAAGACTGTCTATAATTTAATGAAAATGAATCCACAACATACCCAAACTTATGGGACACAATGAAAGCAGTGTTAAGAGGAAAATTCATAGCACTAGATGCCTATATAAAAAACATAGAGAAATCCCACACTAGAGAACTAACAGCACAGCTGAAAGCTTTAGAACAATTAGAAGCAAACTCACCTAGAAGGTGTAAATGGCAGAAAATAATCAAACTTAGGGCTAAAATCAGTATAATAGAAACAAAGGGAACAATATAAAAAATCAATTAATCAAAAAGTTGGTTCTTTGAGAAAGTCAACAAGATAGACAAACCCTTATCCAAACTAACCAAAAGACAGACAAAGTACTCAAATTAACAGAATCAGAAATGAAAAAGGGGACATAACTACAGACCCCCAGGAAATTCAGAGAATTATAAGGTCATACTTTGAAAATCTATACTCCATTAAAATGGAAAATCTAAAAGAAATGGACAGCTTTCTGGACAAGTACCAATTGCCAAAATTAAACCAAGAACAGATTAAAGACCTAAACAGACCTATAATACCAAGGGAAACTGAAGCTGTTATTAAAAGTCTCCTAACTAAAAAAAAAAAAAAAAAGCCCAGGTCTAGATGGTTTTACTGCAGAATTCTACCAGACATTCAAAGGAGAACTAATACCAATACTCAACAAAATATTCTATACAGTGGAAACTGAAGGAACACTACCAAACTCTTTTTATAAGGCCACAATCACCCTAATACTCAAGCCACTCAACAACACAACAAAGAAGAATTACACACCAATTTCCCTCATGAACATTGATGCAAAAATACTCAACAAAATTCTGGCAAACCGATTACAACAATATGTAAAAAGAAAAGTTATCCATCACAATCAAGTAGGCTTCATTCTAGAAATACATGGATGGTTCAACATATGAAAAACTATCAATGTCATCCATCATATAAACAAACCAAAAGAAAAAAACCACTTGATCATTTCCTTAGATGCTGAAAAAGCCTTTGACAAAGTCCAACACACCTTTATGATAAAAGTCCTGAAGAGATCAAGAATAAAGGAAAAATTCCTAAGTATAATAAAAGCAATTTACAAGAATCCAATGGCCAACATCAAACTAAATGGAGGGAAATCAAAGCAATCCCACTAAAATCAGGAACTACACAAGGCTGTCCCCATTCCCCTTATCTATTCAATATAGTTTTAGCCAAAGCAATAAGAAAACGAAAGGAGATTAAGGGGATACAAATTGGAAAAGAAGAAGTGAAACTATCTCTATTTGCAGATGATATGATTGTATACCTAAATGTCCCACAAAATTCTACCAGGAAACTTCTACAGCTGATGAACACCTTCAGTAATGTAGCAAAATACAAGATTAATTCAAAAAAATCAGTAGCTTTCCTACACACTAAAGACAAACAGACTGAAAAGAAATAAGGGAAGCATCACCCTTTATAATAGCTGCAAATAGCATTAAATACCTCGAGGTAACTATAACCAAAGAAGTAATAGATCTATTTGATAAAAACTTTAAATCACTGAAGAAATTGAAGAGGATATCAGAAAACAGAAAAAAATCTCCCATGCTCCTGGATAGGGAGGATCAACATAGTAAAAACGACGATCTTACCAAAAGCAATCTACAGATTCAATGCAATTCCCACCAAAATCCCAACACAATTTTTTACATACCTTGAAAGAACAATATTCAATTTCATTTGGGATAACAGGAAAGCCAGGATCATCAAAACAATTTTGCTCAACAAAAGAACCTCAGGAGACATCACCATCCCTGATTTCAAGTTATACTATAGAGCTACAGTAATGAAAACAGCCTGGTACTGGCATAAAAACAGACTTGTGGATCAATGGAATTGAATTGAGGATCGAGGCATTAACCCAAAAACCTATGAACACCTGATCTTCAACAAAGAGGTCCAATACATTCAATGGAAAAAAGATAGCATTTTCAACAAATGGTGCTAGCATAACTGGATGGCAGTGTGTAGAAAGTAGATCCAAGCCTATCGTCCTGCACAAAACTCAAATTCAAGTGGATCAGAGACCTCAACATAAAACCAGCCACACTGAACTTGATTGAAAAAGAAAGTGAGAAATAACTTCCAACGCATTGGCATAAGTGACCACTTCCTAAACATAACACCAGTAGCACAGAAACTAAGAACAACAATCAATAAGTGGGACCTCCTGAAACTGAGAAGCTTCTGTAAAGCCAGGGACACAGTCAATAAGACAAAACGACAGCTTACAGAATGGGAAAAGCTTTCTACCAACCCTACAAGTGATAGAAGACTGATCTCTAAAATATATAGAGAACTCAAGAAACTAGAGTCCAAAACCTTGAATAACCCAATCAAAAAATGGGGTACAGAACTGAAAAGGGAATTCTCAGCAGAAGAATTACAAATGGATGAAAGACATTTGAAAAAATTCTCAACTCTTTAGTCATCAGAGAAATGCAAATCAAAACAACTTTGAGATGCTACCTTACAACTGTCAGACTGGCTAAGATTAAAAACACAGATAACAGCCTATGCTGGAGAGGATGTGGAGCAAAGGAAACACTCTTCCATTGTTGGTGGGAGTGTAAGCTTGTTCAGCCACTCTGGAATGCAGTATGCCAGTTTCTCCCAAAACTAGAAATCAATCTCCCCAAGAATCCAGCAATACCACTACTGGGCATATATCCTAAAGATGCACATTCGCATCCCAAAAGCATTAGCTCAACTATGTTCATAGAAGCATTATTCGTAATAGCAAGAACCTGGAATCAACTTAGATGCCCCTCAACTGAAGAAAGGATTAACAAGCTGTCGTACATCTACACTTTGGAGTACTGCTCAGAAGTAAGAAAAATGATATCCTAAAATTCACAGGCAAATGGATGGATTTGGAGAAAATCCTCCTGATCGAGGTATCACTAACCCAGAAAGATAAGCAGGGGATGTTCTCACACATTAGTGGACTTTAAACAAAAAGCAAAGAACATCTAAGGTGCAAACTCCAACCACTGAATAGCTTGGGATCTGAAGTACCTTGGACTGGCACCTTAGAGCCGATTTCCTCCAGTGGAACACCTAAGCCAGTCTGGATATTAGGATGAGGAAATCGGACTTGAATGGAGTGGATTCTGACCTAATCCACCTTGGGACTTCTTGCCCTTTCTGTGGAGGAGGTGGGGGGATGAGGAAAAGAGAGACTGACCAGGAGGGGTCAGAAGGGGGAAGGGAGTTTGAACAAGGGGATACATGGATACAAAATGAGACTTTATTCTATTAAATTTTTTTAATTAAAAAAATAAAAATAAATTTACCTAATTCTGTATTTTTTTAATGACATGGCAAAATGTGAAGTGTAAGGTCACACACACTCAGAGCAGAGAAATCACTACACTAATGAATTAGCCTGAAGAGTTCCATTGAAGATCTAGAAAGGAGATTAGCCCTCATAAAGTAGGTTAAATAAGGATAGGCAGGTGGTAGCATACAGAGCCTGCTGGTAGCTAGTCCAGCCAGCTCTCTGATTGCATGCAGCTGGAATCCCTTCTAAATTACACTTGGAGAGAAATGTTTTAGAAAAATGGACTACGCCTCATAGAATCAACAGGAAGAACAGAGCTGGGAAAATGGATAGGACCTAACAGATGCCCCATATCTGTAAGGTACAGCCAAGGTTGCTTGATAAAAATGATGGGAGAGATGTCTGGGGGATACAAGCACTGACTGTTCTGTTCTTCTAGATGTCCTGAGTTAATTCCAAACAACCACATGGTGGCCTACAGCCATCTATAATGGACCTGATAAACATGAACTAATGAAATTACCACGGACCTGTGACCAGAATAGTCACTGGGCAGCTAAGGGTCTAAAGCATCCTCACTTTTAGAAAAGCTCCCTCAGTATAACTATAAAATGCAGGACCTGGATATCTACAAGTAGAAGAAGGAAATGAGACCATTGTTTTCAAGACTGACCACAACTAACTCAAAAAGATTAAAGATTTGAAAGTAAGACCTATAGAAGTAAAACATATAGAAGGGTACTTGATAACTCTACCCTGCACAGTGGTTTTGTTTAAGGGCTTTGTTTGTTTGTTTGTTTGTTTTAGGGAATAGCTTTTAGATGTGCACCCATGGACATAAGCAACAAAACAAAAATGGACATATGAAATTATATTAAATTTTCAATTTTCTGCACATCAAAGGAGACAACAGACAACCTATAAAACAGGCGAAAACAGTCATGTCAAGTAAAGGCTTAATGTACAAAATACATTTTTAAAAACCTCAAACAACTCAATAGCAAGAAAACTCCTGACTTCCTAAAAGGGAAAGATACTTATTAATTGACATTTCTTAAAAGAAGATAAACATATGATCCTACCTTAGTCAGGGTCTATGTTGATATTTATGGCACCTGTTACCATTGAAGGCTGTGCAGATGCCTGAGACCTGAGCTGCCACCTGGGGCCATCTTAGTGTCTGAGGGCCACACTGAAGCTGGAGCAATGCCTATCTGAGTGACCTGTGCTACCACCCAAGGCAGCTGACATCAAAGCCTGGGCTGCTGCCAAAGACCACGTTTAGATCCATGTTCTTACCACAGCTGGTGTCTGTGTTGATTACCACAGCCTGCGTTGCCACCAAAGGCCACAAGGATGCCTGGGTTCTGGGCCTACCACCAGTGGCCATGTTGGGGTCCAAAGGACAGACCAGTGCTGGGGCCATGCCAATGTGAGTGGTCTGGACTAACACTCATGATAGCTTCTGGACCCAAGCTGCTACTGAGGGTCACATCTGGGTCTGTGGCCCTACCAAAACCAGAGTCTGTGTTGATGTCCATGGCTCCTGTTACCATTGAAAGCCAAGTGATTATCCAGGGTCCAGGCCACCACATGGGGCCATATTGGAGCCCAGGGACTGTGATGCTGATGGTCCCATGCAGATCTGGAAGGGCTGTGGTGACATTTGGACCCAAAATACTACTGATAACCTTGTCTGGATCCACGGTCCTGCTGCAACCAGGGTCTGTGTTGATGTTCATTGCCTGTGTTACCTCAAGGACCCATGTGAACCATGTGTTGAAGTATGAGGGTCGTGCTGATATGGCCCCATCCCTGTTTGGCCCAGAGAGAGCCACTCATCCCCTCATATTAGATATCAATGACCACTGCACAGGAGAGCTAGCATTGTCCCTCATAGAAAAGCTGGGCCTCTGCACTTAGGAAAACCGGCCCCACCTCTCATTACAAGTGTGGAAAAACTGGTTCTGTTCCTCACCTGAGGGCGGAGAGGTAATCCCAGCAGTTAGTACCGACCAACTCAGCTACCACTCAGGCACATAACCAGGGCTTTTGAGTTGGCATTCCCAAACACCTACCCCATCTATGATCTGCTGGAGAACCATGGCTGAAGGATCTCCATGACTCAGGGCAACAGCAGAATATCTGAGAGGAGTTTCCATGAGGG
Source organism: Sigmodon hispidus (assembly GCA_004025045.1). Taxonomy (NCBI): domain Eukaryota; kingdom Metazoa; phylum Chordata; class Mammalia; order Rodentia; family Cricetidae; genus Sigmodon; species Sigmodon hispidus. Next base: position 55,894 of record PVIH01013211.1, read on the forward strand.
TCCAGGATTGATGGTGTACAAGAAGCCTTGAACCAGACCAACTACACATTAAAAAAATGAACACTTGCAAGGATAGTTGTTTGGACAAAAGGGTATATATACTGCATGATACACAGTAGCTCCCAATGCCACTAAGATAAGGGAAGAGGCAATGGCGAGGCGGGAAAGACAGAGGGGTAAAGTGGGAATCAGGGTTAGTTTGTTTTTGCTTTTTGTGTTTGTTTTTCTCTGCTTGTTTGTCTTTAATTAATATTCTTATTTGTACTTTTTATTTTATTATTTCTTTTTAAATTTTTGAGGGGGAATGCTACAAAGGCGAAGGACAGGTACATTTGGGACTGGGAAATGGGTGGGATGGGGGTGCGTGATGTGAAATTCCCAAAGAATCACTTTTAAAATGCTTTTTAAAAAGAGAAAAAAGAGGATAAACAAATAGCCAATGGCAGCAACATCACTAATCACTGAATAAATGAAAGTCAAAATAACAAGACTATATTGCCTCAAGCCAGTAAGAGAAGCTATTATCAAAAAGACAAAAAAAATAATAAGTGCAGATGAGAACTGAGAGAAAGAAGAATGTTTGCATATTAGGGATGGAAATTAAAGAAGACAGTCCTCAAGTTCCTTCAAATTATGTTCATGTTCCAGCATTCTCACTGCTAAACAAGTGCCTGTGAAATAAACAGTAACTGAGACCAGGCTTTATTTCTCAATTCATCATATACTTACAGTAGCAAGATACGGTATCAACCAAAGGATAAAGAAAATGGGATATAAACATATGATGGAATATTACTGGGATGTTTCTAATAAAGGAAAACCTCAACATTATAGATGAACCTGGGAAATAATTCACTAAGTGAAATAAGGTTGACATCAAATAACAAATTCCACATGACCTCACTGAGATGTACACAGACTCTTCACACCTTGAATTCACAAAAGCAGAGACTAGAACAGAGTTGGGGAAGGAAGCAGGTGTACTGAGATGTCAGTCAAAGAAAACAAAGTTTCAGGTGGCCAAGAGGAATGGCCAAGAGATGTGCCATTTTGTCAGATTTTTAAAAAAAAGTACAAACAGGAGACAAAAATTAGAAAACAAGAACTGAGAAGAGGAAGAGAGCGGCTGGAGAGGAAAGGAAGAGAAAGGCGGAGCGAAGCAGTGCCCACAACACCACGTCAAGGATCCCATTCCCTCCCTCCGTAACAGACTGTATGCACGATGTCTTGGTTACTGGGATGGAGAAGGTATTTCCTTCCTGGAGTCCTTTCCAAGTCACTCTTGATTTCTTAGGGCAGAAAGTTCTATGTGTAAGAAAGAACTTACTCCAAGGACAATGTTATAATTCTGAGTGCCTCAAGCTTTTAAACTCAAACCACTAAACCAATTCAATAAGTATCCATCCTATTGTTTGCTAAAAAAAAAAAAAAGCCCACAGGTCTTATGTTTAGTTCAGTAATCCCTTTTTAAGGATATATACAGAGTGAAAGTTGCCTTATTGGATCTCGGTGTTGGATGTGTTCTGTATAGATTCTATAGTACTCTCCAGTGTCGTGACTCCCAAAGGTATGGATACTGTAGAAGTACAAACAATCACATCTGAGTTCTCCTAGACAGCATTCTTATCTTTCTCAAGGGTTTCAAGAACTGCCTCCATGGAATATATCACTGGAAATAAGGAAACATTGAGATCTTAAGAAGATAGTTCCTCATCCTTAAGCATCAGAGAAATACAATAAAAACTACTCTGAGATTTCATCTTACACCTGTCATAATGGTTGAGAACAATGCAACAAGTGACAGTTAATGCTGGTGAGGGAGGAGCATAACAGGAAGACTCATGCATTGCTGGCGGGAGTGCAAACTCATACAGCCACTATAAAAATCAGTGTGGCGGTTCCTCAGGGAGATGAGAATTGATCTACCTCAAAATCCTGCTATACCACTCATGGAAATATACCCAAAGGACACTTCATCCTACCACAGAAACATTTACTCAACCATGTTAATTGTTGCTCTGTTTTTCTAGCCAGAAACTGAAAACGATCTAGATGTCCTTTAACAGATGGATGGATGTTGAATAGATAAAGAAAATGTAGTACATTTACACAATGGAATTTTACTTAATCATTTAAAAATAAAATCATGAAATTTTCAGACAAATAGATGGAACAAAAAATGATTTTAATGAAGTATCCAAGGCTCAAAGATATGAATATGGTATATATTTGCTTATATGTAGATATTAGCTATGAAGTTAGTAATAAACAAGTCCACAGAACCACAGAGGGTAGGTATAGAGGGAGGGACTAAGAGGGAACAGATTGATCCCATCAGGAGAGGAAAATAAAATAAATAGATATGGATGGATTGAGGGACAGGAATAGGGAAAAGAAGGCTGTAGGGCAGTACAGGGAGACACAGCTAAAGTTAAGAGGCATTTGATGGGTAGTAAGGAAACCTAATACAGCAGGAACTTCCTAAGATATATACATATATGAAGCTGATATAAACGAAATAATCAAATAATGGGGGAGACAAAAATCCACAGTGGCCATGTCCCATTTCCAAATGACGCTTCCAGCATCATGACTGAGTTACATCTAATTGAGTTGTTGGCCAAAGGGATCTCACAGGAATTCCCCAAACAACCCAGGCTGTTACAGGACTATAAGTGGGTCTTAGATGCTTGGGCTCTTTCCCTCCTGTTGGTTTGTGAAGGTTTTTATCTTATTATATTTTATTATTTTTAAAATGGATGAATGAATATAAACCTAGACATTAGGTTAAAGGTTAATAACTGAACTTCTACCTGCTTGGAAAGAGAAAATCCATTTTCCTCAATAGAGTGAAAATGAATATATAAACCATTCCAGAACACACAGACCTCATGGTCAGGAGTAGCTGAACAACATATAATGGATTTCACAGTTTATATGTGTGCTTTTATTTGGTTACACCTTGTGGGAGGGTCTTTCTTTTTTTGTGGTGTGGTTTTATTTTGTTTTCTTGATTTTAGAAGGGTTTGTTGTATTGAGGGTATTTGTTTTTTGAGAAAAAGCTTAAAGAAGGACTTGGGGAGGAGAAGAATATGATCAAAACATTTGAATTTAAAAATTATTTTGAACAATAAAAATGGAAAAAAGAAGGCAGATCTTATGCTCCAATTTCCCCACCTACTTCTAAGATGCCTGCCATAGGCCAAGACAATTCCTTTATTTAAAGAATGATATTCAGCATACAAAAAAATTTCCCACATCACCTCTCAAGGATTTTACATTTATAATTTTAAGTCAGCTAACATTTGTGTGTGTGTATGTGTGGGGGTGTGAGGTATGTGTGTATGTGTGTGTATGAGTGTGTGTGTGTGTATGTGTGGGGGTGTGAGGTATGTGTGTATGTGTGTGTATGAGTGTGTGTGTGTGTATGTGTGGGAGTGTGAGGTATGTGTGTATGTGTGTATGAGTGTGTGTGTGTATACGCGTGGGGGTGTGAGGTGTGTGTGTATGAGTGTGTATGTGTGTATGTGGGGGGGTGTATGTGTGTGTATGAGTGTGTATGTGTGTGTATATGTGAGAGTGTGAGGTGTGTGTGCATGTGTTTGTGTATGTGGGGGGGTGTATGTGTGT